>CM076573.1:514543973-514765081 GCA_034641835.2 Pinus albicaulis | reverse complement strand
ACCATGAAAGAGTCCCAATCATTTCATTGTTCAATCATATCTCTAATTTTAGGTCCAATAACCCTTTCATTCAATCTATATGTTACACGTCATTTTGTCACCATGAAATTTGAATGTCATTATGGGTCTATCACTATCCATACCATGTTCCCTTAGAGGTCAAAAATACTCATGTTCCTTAACCAAGTCTTGGAAACTGGAGAAAATCTCTTTAAAACCTTTAAAATATTACCTGTGCATTTTTTGTGACCATTACTTGGATATCCGATGATACTTCTTCTATTATCCACGGTGATTTCCACTCTGTTCGCCACTAAAACCTGCGCACCCTTGTAAAAAGGAAGTAAATATAAAAATTAACTTCTAGAAGCCTATTTGGTCGAATATTCTTCCAACTGGAAGCCTCTAGAGTCGCACCAGTTCTATCTTTATCCCTCTACTCATGGAGCTTATCCCTTGTCCAAAGGAACCCAAATCCCTTATGGGAGGAACTCATCACTCTCTTAATGGATCTGAAACTACCTCAATCTCTCTATAAATTAAGCTGAAGTTTCAGGTTGAAGGGTAGATACTAACTTGTATAGATTCTACGCTGGAGAGAGTTCATAGAGTTCATAGATTCTAAACTAGTGAGTTGTTATTTGCACATTGAATATTACACCTTTGTGTACATAACTTCATACTGGTCATTCTAGAGAGGAAGGCTTATCAAACTAAAGGAAACGATTGCGCAGACACACGGGGGAAATCTGTACAACATCAAGGCTCAGGTTGTAAGATTTCTCTTTTTATTTCTGCTAATACATATGGATCTCTTTTTCTCATTGTCTTCTTTCTAAATTCATGGAAATGATCTCAATACTTAGACTCCTTGATCACTAAGTTAAGCTAGTATTTATTATTATTATATATTGCAGGTGCTTTGATCTTTTGCATTGTTTGTGATTGGAGGTTCTTCTCAGCATTGAAGAATTTCTTTGGAGCGAAAGGAAAAATACTACATCGAATGTCTCAATTAAAGGTAGGAGAGTAACCTCCTTATTTCAAGGTTGTAATAATCTAAAATACAAATATTTTAGAGAAAAAGGCATTCAATGAATCTTTGTTTCTAGTTACTTTTTGGAGTACTAGGGAGATCGCTCTTGTCCGCAAGAGGGATTTATCCACAAAACACTATCTACAAGAGAAATAAATCTTCATATTTTAATTCAATAATTCCTTTGAGGTATTTATCATGGAGTTCTCTATGATTCACATAGTTCTTAACAAATATACCCTTTTTGCAATTCCCTCATCCAAGGAACGTAGCATATTGAAATGAAAAATATAAAGTTTCCTTTGCAGTGTGCCAAATATTTTGAGAATAAAGAGGCCATTCTTTTTTTTATTTGCATAATATAGGAACATTTTCCTTCTCCTTGTCACTAGTTAGGGTTCATCATGAAAATTTAGTATATATTCCATTCGAGCTAAAGGGCATGATGCATTCTATATTCGTAGTGTATACCAAAACCATTTATATGTGCTGGACCACTTTAAAGAGGAAAATGCACTATAAATTAAGCCCTCCATAGAGATCAATATTAGAGATAATTTTAATCCAAAGATAGTGTAGCTAGGCTTATTCTTTCTCCTCAAAAGCTAGATGTCATTATTAGTCCATATATCAATACACAAATCATAATTTTGGCATTACTTTACATGAAGGGGATAGAACCTCCATCATTCACTATGGTAATGTTCCCTATGGGCCTTCTAAATAATTTCTCCAAAAAGAAAAACTTTGCATCATATAGGACTATCACCCTTCTTAAAAATAAGTTTTAAATATTCTTCTATTTCAAAGGTCAGTTACAAATCAAAAATTAGGAGCAATATATTACACTAGTTATTAAAAATTGAATGGGGGGTCAATTTTGGTCCCCAATTTTTGCAGCCTCAATGTACAATATTTGAAAGAATATTTTCTACTACCTTATACCAATGTGATACTAGTGGACACCACAACTAGCTATGAGAACATATCCTTTAGGTGATTCCTAAATTATAGTAAGATTGGCATACTCCTAAGGATAAACAAGATATAATTTATCAATGACATCAACAATATTCTAATATGTGATCATGCACTTGGAATTTTGGAGAAATAGGGAAACTAAAATGTTTTCTAGAATACATTGCTTTCAATATATTACACTATTAAATGTTTCAAATCCATGGTGTAAATCAATCCATGTTGTGGATTTGAGCTTGAGCATCATAAGAAGCTAGATGAATATTTGAAAAAACATCTATTTGTAAAGACGTAGGATATGGAAACTCACTATTATGCCATGACCCTTATTTTCCATAATATGATAAAAAAACCATTAGACTTATGAGGCATATGTGGATTATATTGTGAAATTTTCCTTTCCTAGAGTTAATCACATTAATATGTGGCATCCCTGCCTAATACTCCTACTCTCAAGATGAGTAGCCATGATACAAGGTTTTCATATTTTTTCCCTCAATTCCCATTTGTCCATAATACCAAGTTTCTTGAGGAGAACTAAAGTTAAATAAAATTCATGCATACGTGTGATAACTAAAATGAAATGGAAATCAATAAGTATGCATTAACACAAATTCATGGAAACCAAATTCTCATGACCAAATTCAAGTATATTCACATGCAACATGTAAAATAAATAAATTTCAATAACATAAATAACATTATTTTTTCATATCCCCTATGATGCGTGCTTGGGCTCGACGTCTATCGTCGCCATGACAAGGCTAAATGGTATAAAAGGCCACCAAGCCCATCATTTAAACTCCTGGCACACCTCCTTAAATTCCCCTGTGATGGCAGCATTAATTCGACCTTGATTTCCATACACAATACCTTGCCAGGCTTGTTGGCTCATCATTACACTACATCATTACATGGAGATCTTTATCTCGGCTATGGACGAAAGTGGCGTCATGGATATGGCATCCTTCCTTAGACTCATTTTCATTTTTAGCATGCATTCCTACAAAACAAACGTCGGTGTTAGATATGCCTTCTACCTTTCTACCTTTGTCTTGTCTATGCATGGTCATCATGCCTACCATTCCAATAATCTACCTTCCCATTCTCTGGTTGGA
This sequence comes from Pinus albicaulis, assembly GCA_034641835.2. Taxonomy (NCBI): domain Eukaryota; kingdom Viridiplantae; phylum Streptophyta; class Pinopsida; order Pinales; family Pinaceae; genus Pinus; species Pinus albicaulis. The sequence continues at coordinate 514,761,949 of CM076573.1, read as the reverse complement.
CCATTTCTTTATATATTTTGATCTTCTCAATGGTGGAGGGTTAGTATCACAATTTTCCTATTGGCTAGAAATATTTAGCCTCCCATGTTCACATGGTGTCTTTGGGGTTTTATTTTTCCTCTCAAGTTTATCTTCATTCTTAGGCTTTCTCGAAGGGTTCTCAGTTTCCTCATGATCCGCAAGCTATTTTGATCAAGTCCCAGGCTCAATACAAGTCATTGGTTGGTCTTCAGTGGCTTCATTCCATGAATTCAAACATCAGCTTCATCTCAATGGTCGAAGGCTAGTGGGTTGTTAATGCTCATAGCTTGTCAATGATTCTCCTGTTGTTTTTTCAATGGACCCACCAAAAATTCTTACCTCCAAATTGCGATCTTATTTTTCCTTTTTTGGTTGTGGCATTCATGGTGATTGCAAGCTCAGGGTGGTGGTCAAAGGATCCAGTTGGGGGTCATGGGCTTATATGCTCTGGTCATAGGGAAATTGCAACTCATGGTTCATGGTCTTTGGCTACTCGTGCTTTGTCGGTGTGGCTTCTGTGTGGGTATATACACTCTAGTGGAAGGTGGGTGGAAGAAAAAATGCAACTCATGGTTCATGGTTCGTGGCTTCTCAGGCTATGTCAGTGCAATTCTTTAGCACGATAAATCCTTTGCGACCTTAAGCATACAACTTCCAGGTTCCACAGTGGTCCTACTTTCTGTCTTAATTGAGTATGGGTGGTTTCTTTTTGTTTTGAATCTGTTTGGATAACTTTGTAGAACATATCTTGTATGCTTGTAACCTCTTGAAGTTTAGTGTGGACTCATACACTTTTTTCTTTTTGTCTACTGAACTTATCAAGTGAGGCATATGTAATCTTAAGCTTCTCAATCTACACTACTAGGTTGGTTTCCCTATGGGCATGCCAGTCTAAGCACAAAGAACCATATTTTGTAATGCTTTCCTTCAGTCATAAAATTACACACAAAAAAAAATTATATTTATAAACAATGATAAAACATTGATCTTCAGCGTCTTCATAGTTGTGAATTTCCAAGTGTGAAAAAATGCAAACTTAAACAAAGGTATGAGGTGATAGTTGTTACATCCCTTGCTGAAACAAAACATTTAAAGAGAGAATTTGTGACTGCTAACAACCATATGTGGAGAGAATGCTCCATACCTAAAGGAAAGTGTACAACTTGGTAAAATGATGTCAATGGTTTAGAATAATAGTACTAACTATAATCTCTAAAATTACACAACAAAATTTCAGAGATATTTTTACTTAAGTACTTTACAATCAAATATTCAATTATTAAATAATAGTTATTTAGATTTTTTTTATAAAATATTTAAACAATAAAATAAGAATATCCATAATAAAAATCATAAACTAACATGATTACTTTATAATAAAATACCAACACCCATAATAATATATTTCTTAATATATTATTTTATAATTTATATTTATGGTTAATATAATATAATATACATAACATTTTTTAATATGATTTATATTTGTTCGAATAATATATTTCTTAATATAATATTTTATAATTTACAATTATCTTATGGTTAATCTCATTCAATATATAATTTTTTAATGATAATTTATATTTTATACTTTTAAATTAGGGTTAAAGAACTTTAAATTAGGTTTAAAGCATCAATGTAGGTTAGAGGTAGAAGCAATATGTGCAGTCAAGCTTGAAAGGATACATAGAATTGACAGAGTTTTCATGTCGTTGGGAGGAAAATATTGCATAGACAAAAGTTTAGTAGCAATCAACCATTTTTTTATTCACTGAGTTTTTACTCTCCTTTTAGACTTCTTCAATAAGACATTTGGGCATATTTGGAAGAGATTTAGGGTTTAGTTTTGGAGATATTTGTGGAATGGTTTTTTGGGTTTAGTTTGTGTGTGTATTGTTTCACTTTACCCAATAGATCAACTTCAATGATGCATCATAAGTGATAGTTATTTAATTTTTTCGAACCAAACATTTAGGTTCATAATTATGTTTTGAATCAATGATAACTATGTTTGCATTCAAAGTGATAATGATTAATTTCGTAACATTATTGATATATGAAAAATGTTACCAATACGTGAAGAGAATTTAAGGTTAAGCATTTTATCTTTTTAAATGCTTTTATAATTGACTCGGATATGCCTGCCAAAAAAAATTTATATTATTTTTTTTAATTATTAATGTAAATAAGAGTTTATAGTATTATTATGTTTAGGTTATTAATGTTTTTAAATATTTTTATAGATATCAATAGAACCATTAAAATTTAAAATTTAAATTATTCATCACATTAATTCACTTTTTTAGCATGTTTTTCACTCTCCTTTTAAATTTCTTCTACCATACATTTGGTCATATTTCGAATAGGATTTAGGACTCAGTTTAGGGCATATTTTGGGAATGGTATTTTGGGTTTAGTTTGTAAGTGTTGTTTCACTTTACTCAAAAATGAAATAGAACAACTTTAGCAATACATTTTTTTGTAAGCTTCTACAACTAATTTTAATTAATATAATAAGGAATTACATTGAAGGCATTACATATTCCATACTCCAAAAAGTATACCCTGGGAGGACATTACTTCAATCATGTGGACCCAAAATACCACCATTGCTACTAGTTCAAAACTTGGATACAAAAATTTTCAAAGACACGGAACCAGAGGGACCAAACTATGTCTATCAGATTTGTCCAACGCTGCCATTAAACTTTATAAAAACATCAAGGTTCGTACAACAATAATAACATGAATGTGTTGACTATTGAAATTCCAAAGCAAATAACAAATTTTCGCCAAAAGCTCCATACCCACAACCACTTGCAGAGAAGAGTGTAGAAACCATTGAGCTCGCATTAGTCTGCAATAATAACTGGAGAGGGGAGAGGAATTTTCTTGTGGAGAAGTAACAGCAGGAGGAGAGACGATGGTTGGGGGAGCGTTTATGACTGCATGGGTGTCATTCAACTCCTCTAACTCAGTGTTTGAGTCAGAGACTGCAAATTTCTCCACCATTACTTGTCCGGATACAATGTCATCCAAGCATAAGCAAATGTTCCGAAAAATCTGCTTGATATCCACATGTCTTGCAAACAGTTTATAATTATCTACTAACGTGTCTCGAAGAACCATGTGAAGCAGGGTTTCCATTATTGGTTCATTGTAATTGAATGAAGGAAATGTATTTTATGCTTTATGATCTCCCTATGTCAGGTATCCATTTGAGGAAGATGCCTCCAACCTCATAATCAGAAAAATATGCTCGGTCGCCAAACTCCTTTGACTCGAGGAGGATAGTTTCCTTCCTAATTTTAGGAGTAACAAAGTCAAAGTGGTTTTCCATAGACTCCCACCCAAAAAACCAACGATGATAAGAAGATGACCCACTTGCACTACCTTTGTGACTAGGCATTCTCTGCCAAGGATCCATGATAGTAGAGGAGATACTTACTCAGCAAATAAGCACAAAAACCTAGCGGAAAAAAAAAGGAGATAGACTTTCCAGTAAGGAATAATCGACTCAACTACAAGGGCATCATCAACATAGTTATACAATGTGGAGAGTGAGTGTTTTCGAAGAGTGGGAAATAAGAGAAGTCCCCTAAAATTTAACACACCCATGAACCCTAACACCAAATAAACCCCGAATTGAGAGGGACAAATTAAAAGGGAGGCCCAAGATCTTGAGCATGCTATGAAACTAGAAGAAAAATTATCACCATTAAAACCAAATGGAAAAAGTACCTGGATGCCAGACCCCAAAACCCAAAAATGGGAAATTAAAGGAAATACCTCCAGTATCAAAACCTTGAAGCGACGAGGTGGGTAGAACTGCCACCAGTTCAAAGGCTAGACCAATCCTTGTTTTATGAAGAAACAAGATGAAAAACATTGAACCTTGTCTATACTCTCGAAACGACGGGGAGAGGACCAAACAGTTGACTTATTGACAACTGAAATAAAGCTAGCAAGAAAGTAATAACAGTAAGGAAACAAACCTCCCACAAATCTTGAGGATATCGGAGATAGAAACCAAGAACAACACGGCAAGGAGAAAGCCTCTTCACCACCCCATGTAACGTAACAATTTCTCCACCCTGGTAAAACGGCCATGCATTTATAATGGGGTGTCGATGTCTTACAACCCAACATTTGAAGGTAATAACCAGAGTGGGTGAGGTCCAAGATAGGGCATGTGTAAGACCTAGAATACTCTTTAAAACCACATTCCTCCCATATGTCATGTGCTCATCAATGAGCTCACAGAACTGTATGTCAGGGTCTCCCAAGAAAATGGCCAATCCACCCTGTTAAAATTGTCCCATATCCACTGTTGAATGAAAATATTGGATTCCAAACAGAATGTTGTACCTCATCATAAATGCTACCACCTTCGGGCATTTAAAATGACCAGACCAGGGTAGGTGACCCCAAACCTGGGAACGAGGTTTGTGTCACGCGATAACGAGGAAGTGACAAGTGCAGGTTGTGGTGTTCTTTTCAAAGTCTGCCAACCCACACTTCAGTCCTATCCACAACATGTTAATCATGCATCCTATCATTACTAGGGCCATTAATATCACCCCCATCAAGGAAACTTCTGAAATGCATCATAAATAATGGATATTTAATTTTTTTTGACCTCGCATGTAAGCTCATAATCAAGTTTTGAATCAATGATCACTATGTTTGCATTGAAAGTGATAACAATTAATTTTGTAGCGTTACCAATATATGAAGAATGCTACCAATATATGAATAAAATTTAAGGTTAAACATTTTTATATTTTTATATATTTTTATAATTGACTTACGTATGTTGGTTGCACTATAACTTTCAAAAAAATTACAAATATAAATATAAATATCAAGAGTGAGAATTTTTTTAATTATTATAGTAAATAAGGTTTGATAATATTGTTTTGTTTAGGTTATTAGTGTTTTCAAAGAGTTTTATAGATATTAATAGAGGCATTAAAATTTAAAATATAAACTCTTTAATTTTACTTTTACTACATTACTCTATTTTACATATTTTGATATATAAAGTTAAATAAATATTATGTAGATGTATAATATATTTGTTAAATAGAGTATATGAAATAAAAAAGTGTAATATTCACATATTGTAATTTAAAAATGATAAACGATAAATTGAAAAGAAAAATTAGATAGACTTAGTATTAGAGGATTTTTTCTTTAATTTTATAATTATGACAAAAATAAATAAAAATATAATAATAATTTATAATATATAAAGGTCACAATGTATAGATACTATAAACCAACCCAGATCCATCTTAACTATGGGTTTGCACCTCAATATATTTCATCCCTCTCAATGCTTGATAGATCCTGAGTTAAGAGGGATATAGGCTAGTTTACATGCAATGATATGATAACAGAAATAAAGAAAAAAACTTGTAAAATACTTGTATCTAGAAGTGTTTTAGTTTCAAGGTTTCATGGCGAACATATTATTACATTTTTGTGTTATAAAAAAAAAATTATTCAACAATGTATACAAAGTAAGATTTAAAAGAAAATTAAATTGAATAAAAAAATAATATCATTACAAAAAAAAATATAATAATAATAATAATAATTTTAAAAAAAATTATATTAAAAATTAATACTAAAAAATATTTTCATCGCTAAAAATACAATAATATTAATTTTCATTTTAAATTAAAAATAAAATAAACAACATTACCAAAAAAATATAATTATAATAATAATAAATTTAAAAAAAAAAAAATAATTATATTAAAAATTAATACTAAAAAATATTTTCATGGCTAAAAATACAATAATATTAATTTTCATTTTAAATTTAAAAAATAAAATAAACAATGTCACATTTTTACGTAACCGATATCACTTATTTTAATATTCCAAAGACATCATTATATAATTTGTGAGATATGAGAAATTTTAAAAATAATTAAATTTAAATGTGAAATAAATTTTTATATTAATCAATTAATAAACTATATATTTTTCAAAAAAGTTCACTAATATGAAATTAATTTGAATTAGTCTAACCTTTTTACCTTTGTTTCTTCTCAAATTTAATAAGAATTTCTTTGGAAGAACATATTTTTTATCGAATAAAGTATGAGGAAATTACACATTTCACGGATTGGTATGAAATTTTAAATCTCTATTTGTGAGAAGATTGTTCTATCTTGTTTCACTATGTAGGTAATTTTCTTCTAAATAGAAGAAAAGAGAAACCAATGCCTTAGAAATCAACCACTTTGAAGGGGCAACCTCTTTTACATTACATAAATGAACAATTCTTGGATGATACAAATGACAAAACCTTGTTTCTATATATAGAGGTCCAATGGGTCACAATATAATTATATCCGACATAAAAATAACAATGTAAGGGCACAACAATAACAATAGTGGGCTTCTATGGAGCATAATAATAACAATATGGGGACTACATGAGAAAAACAATAACAATAAGGGGGTTATCCTAACCATAATAAGGGACTACACTATGATATAAGGACCTAACATGCCCCTCTATCTCAAAAAAGTGTTGTCCTCAACACTTGAGTAGCTCTGGATGTTTCTGTATAAAATTTTCATCCTCCCATGTGGAATCTTCAGTGGGTAACTTCTTCTACTTGATGAGATACTCTGATATTGATCGATTTCGTAGCTGTCAAGTTCTTGTTTCCATGACTGTTGTAGGTTCCAATATGATTTTTTCTTCCTTTCAAGTTCTGGAAACATTGTTTGAACTGGAATTTTTTCACCTATAACCTTCTTTAAGCATGAAACATGGAAAACTAGGTGCACTCAAGAAGAAGCATGAAGCTCCAATTTGTATGCCACAGTACCAATCTTTTGCAACAACTTATTAGGACCATAGTACTTTGGTGATAATTTATTATCCTTCTTAGCTTACTTGAGGGACATTTGTTTGTATGGTTGTAGCTGTAAAAATACCCAGTCTCCTAAATTAAAACTTCTCTCGTTGCGATGTCGATCTGCTTCTTGTTTCATTCGATTATGTGCCAAATTTAAGTTATCCTTTAAGGGTTGGAGAACTTGTTGTTGATGCTTGATGTGATCTTCCACTACTTGAACCTTAGAATTTTCTCTTAAAGATGATGTGATGGATGGTGGATGATATCCATAAAGTGACATAAATGGGCTCATTTTTTTTGCAGTATGGAAGGAAGTGTTATACCACCATTCAGCTAGAAGTAACCACTTGAACCATTGTGTTTGTTTATCATATACAAAACAACGAAGATATATTTCCAAACATTTGTTCACTATCTCAGTTTGCCCATCGGATTGAGGATGATAAGATGAGTTATGGACTAGTTGAGTACCCAAACAAAGAAAATAATTTCTTCCAAAAAATTCCAGTGAAAATGGGATCTATGTCGCTTACAATAATCTTTGGGTTTCCATGTAGTTTTTGAATTGTTTCCATAAATGCAATAGAAATTGTACTTGCTTTAAATGGATGAGATAATGCACAAAAGTGTGCATACTTGGTAAGTCTATCAACCACCACCATGATGACACTCTTTCCTTCAGACTTAGGTAAACCTATGATAAAATCCATTGAAACCTCCTCCCAACGTTGACTTGGAATGGGTAAAGGTTGTAGCAGACCCAGGGTCTTAATTGTCTCAACTTTATTTTGCTATCAAACCAAACATTCTGTCACAAACTTTTGAATATCATATTTAAGGTCATCCAAAAAAAAAACTTTATTCACCCTGTGGTAAGTTTTTTAAAATCCTGAGTGTCCTCCTATGGGAGAGGTGTGCAATTCCAAAAGAATATTTTGTTTTAGTTGGGAATTCTTACAAAGATATAAGCAATCTTTGTACCATAAAGAATCATTTTTCCAACTTAATGTATTAGTTGTACTGGATCTTGCTCCAAATTTTGAATGAGTGTCCACACTTCTTCGTCATTCTTACATTCCTCCCTTGCTTCGGTTATCCAATCTGGTTGGATAATTGAAATGGCACAAAGCAATGCTTCCAACTCCTCATCATTTCTTGAGAGTGCATCTGCAACAACATTTAGCTTCCCTTTTTTGTAGATGACTTCAAAGTTATAACCCAACATCTTTGTGACCCATTTTTGTTGCTCTTATGAAGATATTCTTTGTTCCAAAAATTATTTAAGACTATCATGATCATTTTTTACCTTGTAGTGTCTTCCCATTAGGTAAGGTCGTCATTTCTTTAGTGCATGTAGTATTGCCAACATTTCATTCTCATAAATAGCTTTATGTAAATACTTTCCTTTGATTGGACGACTTTCAAAAGAAAAGGATCTTCCTTCTTGCATTAAAACATCAACAATTCCATTTCCTGAGACATCACATTCCACAATAAACGTTTTTGTGAAGTCTGGCGTAGCTAAGACCGGTGCTAGGCACATTGCCTCTTTAAGATGTTCAAAGGCCTTAGTTGCTTCAGGAGTACATGAAAATTCATTTTTCTTTAATAATGTTGTTAGAGGTGCTGCTATTCTCCTATAACTCTTAACAAACTTGCGACAATACCCTACTAACCCGAGAAATCTTCGCAATTGATTTATGGTTGTGGGGACTTTCCATTCCTTAATGGCTTTAATTTTGTTAGGGTATACCTTAACACCTTCCTGAGATACAATATGACCTAGATATTCCACCTCTTGTACTCCAAAAGAAACATTTGGAATTTTTTGCATATAATTGTTTCTCCTCCAATAGTTTGAGCACCCAGTCAACATGTTGAACATGATCCTTCCAAGACCTGTTGTAGATTAGTATATCATCAAAAATACTAACACAAATTTTCCAAGGAAGGGTTTAAAAATGGAATTCATCAACCCTTGAAATGTAGAAGGTGCATTGGTAAGGCCAAAAGGCATGACCAAAAATTCATAATGACCCTCATGAGTTCGAAATGTTGTTTTCGGAATATCTTCAGCCTTCATTCTAATTTGATGATATCCTGAATGAATATCCAACTTGGTAAAATAAATTGCTCCATGTAATTCATCCAATAATTCATGGGAAATTTATCTTTAGTAGTGAGCTTATTGAGCTCCCTATAATCCAGACACATGTGCCATGATCCATCCTTCTTGAGCACCAATACTGTTGGAGAAGAGAAAGAACTTTGACTAGGTTGAATTATACCAGCCTCTAACATTTCTACAATCATATGTTCAATTTCGCTCTTTTGGACATAAAGATATATGTAAGGCTTGATGTTTGGAGGAACACTTCCTGGAATAAAATGAATAGCATGATCATGATCACGAATAGGTGTGAGTCCTTTGGGAGTCTCAAACACCTTGGAATTATTGTCCAAGACTTTTTGGGGATCTAGAGAAATAGAAATTCTGGTAAACATAATTGTGCAATTACGCCTCGTTGTTTTTTCTTCAGAACCTTTTTCATGACATTAGAGCTTATTATATTTCTCAGCTTCCCTGCGATACCCTGTAATTCAACTTCCTTTCCTTCCAAAAAAAATTTCAAGAAAATTTCTTGAAAATTAAAAGCTACTGTCCCCAAAGATTGTGACCATTATACTCATAGTACAACATCAACACCTCCCATTGGAATGGAAAACATTGGACTATTCAATACATATTCCACCATGGTTAGCTTGATATTATGGCATTTTCCAGAGCAATTTATAGTCCCTCCATTAGCAACAGTCACTTGACACTCTGGTGTTGGGTATAAGAAGCAATTCAATTCCTTGGCTACCTTACAATGAATAAAATTATGGGTACTACCTAAATCAATCAACACTATTACATTTTTCTTCTTGATATGTCCTTCTATCTTGAGAGTTTGAGGAGTGGTAATTCCTAGGTATGCATTACAGGATATGGTCGAACTCATTTCTTCTTTCTCTAGGTTTCGTTCCTGGTGTATATCCTCTTCTTTTGAAATTTCTTGTTCATTTTCTTCCTCCTCTTCACAATCTATGTAAAATAATTTCTTCTCATCAAATTTATGACCTTTAGTGCATTTTCTATCACAACTGTAGCAAAACCCTTTTTCTCTTTTTTCTTCCAATTGTTGTGGTGTCAACCTTGTAGGTTGTGGAAGTCTAGGAGTAGCAACACTTCCATCTTTATAGATGTGAGTGGTAGGCTTCTTTGTCGCCATAATTTTCCTTTCAATTTTTCTTGCCAACTTGAATGCCTTCTCCAATGAATCGGGTTCCCAAAGGTGAACCTCATGTTGGATGTTATCCTTTAGAGTCCCTATGAATACATCAATCATGTGTTCCTCTAGAATATCAGTTACTCTTATATTCAGATTTTGGAAGTCCTCAGTGTGCTCCACCATTGAACCCTTTTGTTTGAGCTTTATCAATTAGCTAAAGAAGGTATTGCTCTTTGTATCCTCATAATGTGCTATCATTTCCTCCGTAAAAATTGACCAAGTGACAATTGTTTTACGAAAGCAAAACCATCGATACCATACAAATGTATTTTGTTCTAAACATAAAGTTGCAATGCGTACCTTTTGTGTGTTTTGCACATTATGGAGATCAAAATATTGCTCCATCTGTAGTATCCATGTTACGAGATCCTTGCCATCAAACTTCCTCATATCGATTTTTGGAATACGATGGGTCTTTAATTCAACATCAAAGTTTATGAAATCACAATTAACATTTATTTTGTTCTCATCGTGAGTTTCCTGTATTACCTTATCACCATTAGGAATCATTTCTTGTATTAACTTTGTCAAACCTTCCTTCAAGCCTTCCATGTTTTCTTTTAAATCATGCTTCATGTCTTTCATGTTGTCTTTCATTTTTTCATCTATATTAGCTTCCATGTCATCCATCTTAGCTTCCATGACATTCTTCAAATCATCCATCTTAGCTTCCACGCCTTTCTTCAAATCATCCATATTAGCTTCCACGCCTTTTGCCTTTCTTCAAACCATCCATATTAGTTTCCACACCTTTCTTCAAACCATCCATCTTAGCTTCGATGCCTTTCTTCAAAACTTCCATTTTATTTTTTGTTGCTCTTTGCGAGAGCAAAATTTGTTGCACTTGGTCTTGTAATTTTGATATATCATGTTGCACTTCTTCCTCTTCATGAGTCATAGCAGAGCATTTTGAGGGCTTAATGGGTGTTTAATTCTTTTTAGGGTCCATTTTAGAACCCAATACTGATATCTATGCTTCAATATGCCCTTGGAATCACTTCAAACTGATTTTTCAAAGAAGACTTATGCAATTTGAAGAAAAAAAATACACATGTTTTTCTTGTTTTTGAGAAGTTCGATATTGAAACTGATGTGTCTTTAAAATTTCGGATCCTCGAGATTTTATCTTTGGTCCTTTAGTAGACTCTAAATCTTATTCCAATGCCATAGGTCTAACTTGATTTTGATTCTTCAAGGCAAAGTTATGTCTAATCTCCTGCAATGACCTAATTATGGACTGCTTCAGTAGAGCGAATTTGTACGACGTGCCACGTGTCATTGTTTCCTCCTTCATCTCTAAAATTGATACACAGTAAACTACAGTATGTGTGCTTTCGGCCACTTTTTACATAATTCCAATCTGATGCTCAAAGAGAGAGTTATGACGATTTTCCCAAGGTCACCTCTTTGAGATGAAATTCGGGAACCTGCAAAAACCCTAACTTCCACAAATCATGTCGCCAAAAATATTGCGAACCAAGATCTGAAATTTCTATATGACGTTCATCAAGATTTCTTCACAAATGGGTTTTTTCAAGCTTTTGAACATTCGGAGAAGAAAAGTTATAGCGAAAATGCTACGATGACCTGTTTGAAGTAGTGAAACCCTAGAATCCAAAGCTCTAATACCAAATGTTATGAAACCAACTCCAAAAATAGAAAAAAGGAGAGATCGGTGCCTTATAAATCAACCACTTTGAGGGGGAAACCTTCTTTACATTACATAATGAAAATTTCTTGGATGATTCAAATGAAAAAACCTTCTTTCTATATATAGGAGACCAATGTGTCACAATATAATCCTAGCCAACGTAACAATAACAATGAAAGGGCACAAAAATAACAATAGTGAGCTTTTATGGGGCACAATAATAACAATATGGGGACTACGTGGGAAAAATAATAACAATAAGGAGGTTATACTAACAATAATAAGGGACTACAATAGTAATATAGGGACCTAGCAATCAATCAATTGATCACGTTTTAGGGGGCTTTGTGGTTGGGTATAATATTTTTCATTGACGAGATCAATCAGGATGTCAAAGGTACAAGCATGGTCAGCAAGTTGAAAGAGATGGTCGAGATGCCACTCATAAGCACACTACACATTGTATAACTAATTTCTCTTCCACTTACAATATTGAGACATGAAATCCATATCCTTGTGCTTTATCGAATATTCATAATGTTGAGCACAATTGTCCACGCTTTCTCATAGATTTTCAAGATCTTCGTGACTATATTTATAGAAAGGAACACGGAGAGGAGTCTCTTTTTCACAACAAGCCATTTTTCATGATTTTGCATGTTAGGGTTTAAAATGGAGTCATCGGGGTGAATCAAAGTGGCTTGATAGAAAGGAACACAGAGAGGAGTCTCTTTTTCACAACAAGCCATTTTTCATGATTTTGCATGTTAGGGTTTAAAGTGGAGTCATCGAGGTGAATCAAAGTGGCTTGATAGATGCTTGATTCACCTTATAAGCATTAACTTTTAAGTTCAATGAAGAATTAGGGCTTTGTTCTTCCAAAGGAGTCGCAAATAATGATATGTCAAAATGTCATATGGGGAACAAAACACACGTCTCGTGTCCCCGAAAACGGTGCCAAAATGTTACCGCTCAAACTAGCAGGGATCCTAGGAGGGGATCCTATAGGGCAACTACTCGGTCAAGGAAAACAATGGAGCGATATCACACTGTCACCTGAGCTAAAGTTCCCTGATCTTTACGGACTTTCACCAATGGGAGAAGACCTGATATAATAGGGATCACAATAATGAGTAGATCAATGATAGGGTGATAGGTGATCCTTAAATCCTATTCACAAGAGAGGCTCAAATATATGGCTTTCTTGCTTGGAAAGCAAGATGAAAGACTCTCTACGAAGGGCTAGGAGAATTTCAAGGACTAGGGTTTAATTATATGAATTTCCAATGAGAAACAAAGGTCGGGGTAATTCATGTACCACACTTTTCTCTTTCCTACACTCACATACCTATGTTTTGGATTCTCATATTGTAGTTACCCATGAACCATCATGGGTTCCTTAATTATAGAGGGGGCTCATCTAGGGCCCATAGGAACTAGGGTGATGGCCATAGATAAAGGGTAGAGTTCATGTTTGGTTTTTGCCCACATGGTAAATTCGTATGTCCCGACCATTTTTTGCATTTTGTGGTACATTTCCTATTGAGAGTGGCCAAGTTATGTTTTTTTCTTTTTTTAAGCCACGTCAACCATTAGAGGAAATTTCAACCTAAAAGTGCCCATGAAATTTTTAAGTAATTTCCATGTTATAATATGTTAACGAAACAAAATCATTTAAATTTAGAAAGAGGTACATGTAAATATTTTGAAGGGAAAGGAAGAAAAACATTTTTTTTTAATTTTATTTTTGGTTCATCTTCTTATAAGATTAGTCAAATTTTAATTGTATACACTCGTAAGATGTGGAATTAAATTCTACATCCAACGTACCCATTATTCATGCTTTGAGAAGACCTGCAATGGTAATAATTGAAGATACATTAAAAAAGCATGTTCAACATATTTTTTAATGTATCTTCAATTTTCACCAATTTGGGTCTTCTCAAAAGTATGTATAATGGATACTCATTAGATGTGGAATTTAATTCCGCATCCAATGACTATTTATACTTGAAATTTGAGTAAACCTATAAGGATATAAGCCAAAAAAACAAAAAAATAATAGTTTTCTTCTTTTCCCTCCAAAATTCATAGCTCTTATTTTATTATTTTAACTATTATTTTATTATTTTTCTTTAGGAGACCACTTTTAAGATGAAATTTCCTCTAATTCTCTGAGGCATCGTTATACGCTCGACCCAAGGTGTGGACAAGGGGAGGGTGAAGCTAATCCTATGTGGACCTAGTGGACACATGTGAACCCGGATGGGAAAATAGATGAATGGGGCTAAAATGAGTGGAATGGGAGTTATGTAAGCGGTATTGGGAAGTGGGACCACACAACCAAAATCGATATTTCCCATGTAGCACCAACCCAAAATCCAAATGGTCATTAAAGGAGATCCCACGAGGCAAGGATACAAGGGTAACCACGAAATCGGGCAGTCGAGACAAGAATATAAGCGTAACCCACCATTTCCGTGGGATCCCCCCACCAATCTATGCCAAAAAGTTCCCATGACAAGGAAAATTACTCAACTATTCCAATGGAAATCCATACCTTTGGGGTCGGGAGGCCCACCTTCAAACATACATTCATGACAAGTGTTCAAGGAACCACATGGTTGGCTCAGGTGGCAGAGAAAATGGCACATTAAGATATTTAGTGGCTGCAAGGTGTTGTTGGCTACGGGTTGAGGACCATCTAGGGGAAAAAATTTCTCCTATATACACTATCCACAGGCTAAGTAGCAAGGCCTCCAAGCACAGTCATCACCATTTCTTTTTCAGGTACAACTTCACCAACTATTGATATTTGATTCCTTATTTTGGTCATTTTTATGAAGTATGCTTGAATTGTCTCTCATTTGTTCATCTTGATGACATTCAACTAATTCGTCAAGGCAATAATTTGGTTCAAGTTACTAATTGCAAACATGTCAATTAGTTGCTCATGCATTTATTTAGCTTTCTTCAAACCAGAAACATAAGAAATAAGATGATCACTAAGATAATCAAGAATAATTTTTCTAGCTTTGATTTCACCCTTTGTATGTTTGGATTTAACAGCAACACTTGCATTCTCCAGTAGATCAGTTATTGTGTCTTCAGCATACTCCAGATCTTTGTGTTCTTCAAGAGTGATATCTAACCTTGCTTTCCATAAACCAAAGTATGAAGCATCATTCAAATTATCCTCTACCTTGAAGTAGGACGAAGTCATCTTAATCAAAAAACTTTGGCAGCAAACGGGGTTTCTTCAGGTGATCTCTGGTCTCCTTGGACTTGTCTTCATCAAGACTCTGATACCATGTTAAAAATTTGAAAGTTCTGTGCAGAAACTTTAAAAAAAAAATGTTGCAGAAACTTGAAAGATCTATGCAAAAAAATGAATGTTCTATGTTGTTACAATTACTTAGAATGCATGTTTCTTCTTCAAAACTTTTCAGATCAGCAGTTGTAGATAGAACATAAACATAAGGATCATATGAAGACAGTCAAGTACAAATATGAGTCACTGAGATTTAGGTTCAATGACCAAGGAAAAACCCCTCAAGGGGTAAAACCTAAATGATTATTCTTCTATTAGGTTTCTTCAATTATTTGACAAAGTACATAGTGAGTGAGAGAGAGAATGAAAATGAATAAAGTCGCCAATGTCTGATCAACTTGCAACTAAAGTGCTCTTACTCTTTGTTTGAATATCTCCTCCTTCTCTAGATCGGATTTTATGTTTCACACTTCTTCCAGCTTTTCCCTTGTTCTCGCTCTCACACTTCTCAACACTTATCCCCTTCTTCACAATGAACATGTTACTCTCAACTCTCACTTGCTCTTGCTTAAATAGATGAGGAAAGAGAGGAGTTACAAAATGAATTCATGCCTTGAGTTTGTTATGAAACCAGCTCACAAAATAGAATAAAAGAGAGATCAACGACTTAGAATTCAGCCTCTTCAAGGGGGAAACCTCCTTTACATTACATAAATGAACAATTCTTGGATGATTCAAATGAGAAAACCTATGTTCTATATATAAGATTCCATGGAGTCACAATATAATTGTAGCCGACCTAACAATAATAATGTAAGGGCACAAAAATAACAATAGTGGGCTATTATGCGGCACAATAATAACAATATGGGAACTACAAGGTACAACAATAAGAATAAGGGGCTACACTAGTAATATATGGGCCTAACATGCCCCTCTCCATCAAAAAAGTGTTGTCCTCAACGCTTGAGTAGTACTAGATGCTTTTGTATAAAATTTTCATCCTCCCATGTAGAATATTCATTGGGTAGGTTCTTCCACTTGATGAGATACTCTGAAATTGATCGATTATGTAGCTATCGAGTTCTTCTTTCCGTGACTACTTCAGGTTCCAATATGATTTTTCCTTCCTCGTCAAGTTCTGGAAATATTGTTTGAACCAAAAGTTTGTCACCTACTACCTTCTTTAAGCATGAAATATGGAAAATTGGGTGCACTCGTGAAGATGCTGGAAGTTCCAATTTGTATGCCATAGTACCAATCTTTTGCAACACCTTGTAGGGACCACAGTACTTTGGTGATAATTTATTCCTTCTTAGCTTGATTGAGGGACATTTGTTTATATGTTTGTAGCCATAAAAATATCGAGTCGCCTGCATCAAAATTTATCTCACTACGATGTTGATCTGCCTATTGTTTCATTCGATTATGTGCCAAATTTAGGTTATGCTTTAAGGGTTGGAGAACTTGTCGTTGATGCTCAATGTAATCTTCCACTGATTGAACCTTAGAATTTTCTCTTAAAGATGATGTGATGGACAGTGGATGATATCCATAAAGTACCATAAATGGGGTCATTTTTGTTGCAGTGTGGAAGGAAGTGTTATACTACCATTCAGCCAAAGGTAACCAATTGACCCATTGTGTTTGTTTATCAGATACAAAGCAACAAAGATATCCTTCCAAACATTTGTTCACTATCTCAGTTTTCCCATCGGATTGAGGATGATAAAATGAGATATGAGATAGTTGAGTACCCAAACAAGAAAATAATTCTGTCCAAAAATTTCCATTGGAAATGGGATCTCTACCGCTTACAATAATCTTTGGGTTTCCATGTAGCTTTTGAATTGTTTCCATAAATGCAATAGCAATTGTACTTGCTTTAAATGGATCAGATAATGCACAAAAGTGTGCATACTTGGTATGTCTATCAATTACCACCATGATGACACTCTTTCCTTCGGACTTAGGTAAACCTATGATAAAATCCATTGAAACCTCCTCCTAACGTTGACTTGGAATGGATAAAGTTTGTAGCAGACTCGGAGTCTTAATTGTCTCGACTTTATTTTGCTGGCAAACCAAACATTCCGCCAGATTTAAGGCCATCCCAAAAAATTATTTCTTCACCCTCTGGTAAGTTTTTAAAAATCTTGAGTTTCCTCCTAAGGGAGAGGTGAGTAATTCCAAAAGAATATTTTGTTTTAGTAACACTGTTACTAATGAAATAGGTAACTGCATTGGTACCTACTTTTTGACGTAGCAAGAAAAACACCCAATTTTGAAAAGTAGTGATGCAGAATCAATTTTTTTAGCATGTTTTTGGCACCTTTCGATTTTGAATAGTGGTGGCGTATCATCACCAACATTTTTTTGGAGGATTGATTTTGACACTATACATTTTCTAATGTCTTCTTCTTCCGTGAGATGTTTATTTTTAAGTGCATTTATGTGCTTGTGTTTTAAAAAGAAAAAAATAATTTTTTTTTAAATAAAAATTTGTAATGATATCTTCACTTTTTCACATAGATAAAAAATGAAAAAATGGTCAATATTATAAAGTTTATATTTTCTACAAGTTTATGTACTGCTTATTAATTTTTCAATGCATATCAAATAATTGTCGCTAAAAAACCAATATTTTGAATGATATGACAAAAAAATACAAATAGAATGCAAAAAATACACTTTTAGAGACTTTTTGTTTTAAAAAAACATGTTAAATAAACTAATTTTTGGGAAAATATTAACAAAAAAAACCTAAGAAAATAGCATTTTTAGTGAATTTTATGTCAAAAAATAATAGTAATCACATGTTTTTTGCAAAAAAAAAGGATTCTTCTCATAAAATATCAAAGTATAAACATTACAAGTAAAACTGATTAATATATCTCAAAAATGAGCTTTGTTTGCAAGCATAACTTAAAGATCCTCAACAACATCAAGTAATACGTGTTCAACATCGTCTAGAACATCATTGATGGCTTCTTCCGCAATATTTTCTACTTCATTTTGGTCATTGTCATCTTCTAATGGATCTTTCATATCTGCAAATCTTCCAAAGTGTCCATTTCCAATCATTCCATATAATGTGGTTGAGGTTCCATTGCTTTTTTTGCCACACGTGATTCATTAAAATCCCCTTTCCTCAAACCAACTTCTTGCTTCACATCTGGAAAGAATTCAAGAGCATTAATTCTTTGTTGAATAAATTTGCATTGCACTGGGTCTTTCTCAGTGGCAATGCAATTTCTTCCTTTTGGTAGGGAACATGCTAGTGTTGTACCTAATGATCAACTACAAAAGAAATAAGAAAATTAGTCTAAAAACATTAAAAGTAAAAAATAAAATATTTAAATTTAAATTTGTATAATAAAACTTACCTGAACCTGAAAATAGATCCAAAACCCAATATTTTTATTTTGACGGCGTCGTCCGGCCTGCCTCCGGCCCCGGTTCGGCAGAGGGCAATTCCGAGAATCGCCCTCCGCCCAGTCGGGCGCTGGAGGCAGGCTGGGCAGCCCTCGACAACGCCACCCAGCAGGCCTCCACCCAGCCGGGGGCGATTCTCGAAATCGCCCTCTGCCCAGCCAGGGGTGATTCTCGGAATCGCCCTCCGCCCAGCCGGGAGCGATTCACGCCTCTGCCCAGCCGAGGGTCGAAGGCAGGCCAGGCGGTGCTGTCGAGGGCTGCCTAGCCTGCCTCCGGCCCCCGTCTAGGCATAGGCAGGCTAGGCAGCCCTCGATGGCGCCACCCGGTTGGCCTCCGGCTCCCGGCTAGGCGGAGGGAGATTCTCGGAATCACCCTCCGCCCGGCCGGGGGCTGGAGGCCGGCCGGGCAACACCGTCGAGGGCTACCCAGCCTGCCTCCGACCAACGGTGCCACCCGGCCGGCCTCCAGCCCCTGGATGGCCGGAGGGCGATTCCGAGAATCGCCCTCCACCCAGCCGCGGGTCGGAGGCAGGCTGGGCAGCCCTCGACTGCGTCGCCCAGCCTGCCTCCGGCCCCCGGCTGAGCGAAGGGCAATTCCGAGAATCACCCCCGACTAGGCGGAGGGCGATTCCGAGAATCACCCTCCGCCCAGCCGAGGGTGATTCTTGGAATCACCCTTCGCCCAGCTGGGGGCCAGAGGTAGGCCGGGCAGTGCCGTCAAGCGCTGCCCTACCTGCCTCCAACCCCCGGCTAGGCGGAGGGCGATTCCAAGAATCACCCCCGCCTGGGCGCAAGGTGATTCTCGGAATCACCCTCTGCCCAGCCGGGGGTGATTCTCGGAATCGCCCTACGCCTACCCGAGGGTGATTCTCGGAATCGCCCTACGCCTACCCGAGGGTGATTCTCGAAATCGCCCTCTGCCCAACCGGGGGTCGGAGGCCAACTGGGTGGCGCCATCGAGGGTTGCCCAACCTGCCTCCCCCCAGCGGGGTGCCGGAGGCAAGCTGGGCAGCCCTCGACGGCACCGCCCGGCCTGCCTCCGACCCCTGGCTAGGCGGAGGGTGATTCCGAGAATCACCCCCGGCTGGGTGGAGGGCGATTCCGAGAATCACAATCGCCCACAATCGCCCTCCACCCTTGGAATCGCCCTCCGCCCAGCCGGGGGCCAGAGGCCAACCGCACGGTGCCGTCGATTGTTGCCCAGCCTGCCTCCAGCCCCCGGTGGGCGGCAATTTTTTTATTTTTTGTTTTAAACACAAACTATTTAAAAATTTAATTTTTTTTAAACAAAAACTATTATAATAAAAAAAATTTAAAAAAATTACGAAAAAAAAAAACAAAAAAAAAAGTATTGTTTAATAATAATAAAAAATAAAAAATAAAAAACAAAAAACTATTCAATTAAAATTTTAAAATATAAAAAACAATAAAAACAAATTAAAAAATATGTTTTAAAAAATAAACAAACAAATATAAAAAAATTTATTTTTTAATTTTAATTTTTTTTAAATTAAAACAATTATTATTTAAAATATAAAAAAACAATTAAAAAAAATATATGTTTTAAAATATAAACAAACATATATAAGAAGATTTTAATTTTTAGTTTTTATTTTCTTAAAACTAAAACAATTATAATTTAAAATATAGAAAACAATAAAAAAATTAAAAAATATGTTTTTATATATAAACAAACAAATATATGAATAATAAATTTTTCATTTACCTGTTCATTTTTAAAAATTGTTTAAGTCATATAATTTCTCCATAATTTCATGGTTCAAGTATCTTGTAAACTTAAGATTTAAAAACTTGAAATTTACAACTTGTCATTAAGGTTTTTATCCGCTGCAAAATTTTATCTTTAACGTTATGGTTGAAAATAATTACAATTTTAGGATTGCTTAGAGTCAAGATATTTTATGTTTAACAACATGGATAAAAATTGTTCGAAATGATAAGCCCTTTAGACATGATTTTGTTTATATTTAACATCATCTATAAAAAATTTAGAATTTCACGATTTTTCAATGTCCTAATATGTTGTTTTTAATTCCATTGTTAAAATGTGTCAAAAGTGTGACACAATGTTTTTTTTTTGTTATCCAGTATCAACTCGTTTTGTTTTGAGGGTGTTTTTTCAGTCATTTTTTCAAGAAACAACTTCATTTTTAGCATAATTTTATAAAAAGGTGAAATTTGACCTTGAGAAAAAAACAAATGAGTTCTGGAATACAAACTTTTTGTTTTGGGGGAGTTTTTTCATGTTTTTTGAGTCTTTTCGGGCTAGAGTTCCCGTTTTGAGGTAATAGTTCTTGTTTCATCGGTAACATTGTTTAGTTTGGAATTATTACAAATGTATAAGCGATCTTTGTACCATAGGGAATCATTTTTCCAACAAAATGTATCAGATATTGTGGGATCTTGATGCAGCTTTTGAATGAGTGTCTACACTTCTTCGTCATTCTTCCATTCCTTCCTTGCTTCTATTATCCAATCTAGGTGGATAATAGAAATGGCACAAAGCAATGCTTCCACATCATCATCATTTCTTGAGAGTGCATCTGCAATAACATTTAGCTTCCCTTTTTTGTAGATGATTTCAAAGTCATAACCCAACATCTTTGTGACCCATTTTTGTTGCTCTTCTGAAGATAGTCTTTGTTCCAAAAAGTATTTAAGACTATCATGATCAGTTTTTACCTTGAAGTGCCCTCTCATTATGTAAGGTCGTCATTTCTTTAGTGCATGTAGTATTGCCAACATTTCCTTATCATAAATATCTTTCTGTAAATACTTTCATTTGATTATGTAAGGTCGCCATTTCTTTAGTGCATGTAGTATTGCCAACATTTCCTTCTCATAAATATCTTTCTGTAAATATTTTCCTTTGATTGGACAGCTTTCAAAAGAAATGGGTCTTCCTTCTTCCATCAAAACAGCACCAATTCCATTTCCTAAGGCATCACATTCCATAATAAAGGATTTTGTGAAGTCTGGCGTAGTTAAGACCATTGTTTGGCACATTGCCTCTTTAAGATGTTCAAAGGCCTTGGTTGCTTTAAAAGTCCATGAAAATGCATCTTTATTCAATAATGTCGTTAGAGATGCTTATATTCTCCCATAATTATTAATAAACTTGCCATAATACATTGTTAATCTGAGAAATCTTCGCAACAACTTTATGGTTGTGGGGACTTTCTATTCCTTAATGGCTTTAATTTTGTTAGGGTATACCTTAACACCCTCCTGAAATACAATATGACCTAGATATTCCACCTCTTGTACTCCAAAGAAACATTTGGAGGTTTTTTCATATAATTGTTTCTCCTCCAATAGTTTGAGCACCCTATCAACATGTTGAACATGATCCTTCCAAGACCTGTTGTAGATTAGTATATCATCAAAAAATACTAACACAGATTTTCTAAGGAAGGGTTTGAAAATGGAATTCATCAACCCTTGAAATGTAGAAGGTGCATTGGTAAGGCCAAAAGACATGACCAAAAATTCATAATGACCCTCATGAGTTTGAAATGTTGTTTTCAGAATGTCTTCAATCTTCATTCTAATTTGATGATATCATGAATGGAGATCCAACTTGGTGAAATAAATTGCTCCATGTAATTCATTCAATAATTCATCAATCACAAGAATGAGAAATTTTATCTTTAATAGTGAGCTTACTGAGCTCCCTGTAATCCGGACACATGCGCCATGATCCATCCTTCTTGTGCACCAATACTACTGGAGTGGAGAAAGAACTTTGACTAGGTTGAATTATACCAACCTCTAGCATTTATGCAATCATACATTCAATTTCGCTCTTTTGGACCTAAGGATATCAGCAAGGTCTGATGTTTGGAGGATCACTTCCTGGAATCAAATGAATAGCATGATCATGATCACGAATAGGTGGGAGTCCTTTGAGAGTTTCAAACACCTTGGAATGATTGTCCAAGACTTTTTGGAGATCTAGAGAAATAGATGATTTTGATGTTGGAATTTTTAGTGAGCATAATTGTGCAATTACGCCTTGTTATTCTTTCTTCAGAAGCTTTGTCATGACATTAGAGCTTATTATCTTTCCCAGCTTCCCTGTGTTACCCCGTAATTCAATTTCCTTTCCCTCTGAAAAAAAATTCAAGAAAAGTTCTTGAAAAATAAAATCTATCGTCCCCAAAGATTGTAACCATTATACTCATAGTACAACATCGGCACCACCCATTGGAATTGAAAGCATTTGACTATTCAATACATATTCCCCCATGGTTAGCTTTATATTATGAAACTTTCTAGAGAAATTTATAGTTCCTCCATTTGCAACCATCACTTAACACTCTGGTGTTGGGTATAGGAAGAAATTCAATTCCTTGGGTACCTTACAATGAATAAAATTATGTGTACTACCCGAATCAATAAGCACTATTACATTTTTCTTCTTGATATGTCCTTCTATATTGAGAGTTTGAGGACTGGTCATTTTTGCCAGTGCATTATAGGATATGATCAGATTCATTTCTTCTTCATCTAGGGTTGGTTCCTGGTGTATATCCTTTTCTTTTGAAGTTTCTTGTTCATTTTCTTCCTCCTCTTCACAATCTATTTAAAATAATTTCTTCTCAACACACTTATGACCTTTAGTGTATTTGTTATCACAACTATAGCAAAGCTCTTTTGCTTTTTTTCTTGCAATTGTTGTGGTGTCAACCTTGTAGGTTGTGGAAATCTAGGAGTAGCAACACTTCCATCTTTATAGTTGTAAGTGGGTGGTTTCCTTGTCGCCATAATTTTGCTTTCAATTTTTCATGCCAACCTGAATGCCTTCTCCAATTTATCAAGTTCTCAAAGGCAAACCTCATGTTGGATGTTATCCTTTAGAGTCCCAAGACATCAATCCTATGTTCGTTTGGAATATTATTTACCCTTATATTCAATTTTTGGAAGTCCTAAATGTACACCATCATTGAACCTTTTTGTTTGAGATTTATCAATTGGCTAAAGAGGTGTTGCTCTTTGTATCCTCATAATGTGCTATCATTTCCTCCGTAAAAATTGACCAAGTGACCAGTGGTTTACGAGAACAAAGCCATCAATACCATACAAACTGATTTTGTTCTAAATATAAAGTTGCAATGCATACATTTTGTATGTTTTGTGTATTATGGAGCTCAAAGTATTGTTCCATTTGTAGTATCCATGTTATCGGATCCTTTCCACCAAACTTCCTCATATATATCTTTGGAATATGGTGGGTCTTAAATCCAACATTAGAGATTATGAAATCATGATTAATATTTCTTTTGTTCTAATCATGAGTTTCCTCTACTACCTTTTCACATTAGGAAGCTTTTCTTGTAGCAACTTTGTCAAACCTTCCTTCAAACCTTCCATGTCTTTCTTCAAATCTTCCATGTTGCCTTCTATACCATCGATCTTAGCTTCCATGACATCCATCTTAGCTTCCACGTAATCCATATTAGCTTCCATGTCATTCTTCAAACCATCCATTTTAGCTTCCACGTCTTTTTTCAAAGCATCCATCCCATTTTTTGTTACTATTTGCGAGAGCGAAATTTGTTGCACTTGGTCTCGTAATTTTGACATATCATGTTGCACTTCTTCCTCTTCATGAGTCATAGTAGAGCCTTCTGAGTGCTTGGTGTTGAATTATTTTTAGGGGGGATTTTAGAACCCAATACTAATATCAATATTTCAATATGTCCTTGGAATCACTTCAAACTAATTTTTCGAACAAGACTTATGCAATTTTTAAAAGAAATACACACATTTTTCTTACTTTTAAGGAGCTCGATATTGAAACTGATGTATCTCTGTAATTTCAGATCCCCAAGATTTTAGCTTCGGTCCTTTAGTAGCCCTCTGAATCTTCTTTCCAATGTCGCAGGTCTGACCTGATTTGGATTCTTCAAGACAAAGTTATGTCCAATCTCCCACAATGACCTAATTATGGATTGATTCAGTAGAGCGAACATGTACGGCATACCACGTGTCATTGTTTCCTCCTTTGTCTCTGAAATCGATACACGAGAAACTACAATCCGTGTACTTTCGACTACTTTTTACAAAATTCCAATCTGATACTCAAAGAGAGAGTTATGACGATTTTCCCAAGGTCACTTCTTTGAGATGAAATTTGGGAGCGTGCAAAAACCCTAACTTCCACAGTTTATATCTCCGAAAATATTATCAAGATCAGAAATTTTTCCACGAAGTTCCTTTGAATTTCGGCGCAAATGGGTTTTTTTAGCTTTTCAACCTTCATAGAAAAAAAAATTATAGCGAAATGCCATGTTGACCTATTTGAAGCAATGAAACCCTAGAATCCAAAGCTCTGATACCAAATGTTATGAAACCAGCTCACAAAATAGAAGAAAAGAGAGATCAACGACTTAGAATTCAGCCTCTTCGAGGGGAAAACCTCATTTACATTACATAAATGAACAATTCTTGGATGGTACAAATGACAAAACCTCATTTCTATATATAGGAGTCCATGGGATCATAATATAATCCTAGCTGACCTAACAATAATCATGTAAGGGCACAACAATAACAATAATGGGCTATTATGGGGCACAATAATAACAATATGGGAACTACAGGGGTACAACAATAATAATAAGGGGGCTACACTAGTAATATAGGAACCTAACATAGTCAACAATAGGAGAATCGAAATCCATGAGGGATGAGTTACTTGAGAAGTGTAACGCACCCCAAGAATAAAGAGAGAGGTACACTTGCCTTGAGGAGTTACAATTCAAAATAGGGAGAAAGAAAGTTACACTTAGACATAAAAGAACTACAAAGCGAATTGAGTGAGGGAGTTACAAGTGCATTTAATGAGTTAGACTTTTTCCATGCATCGAATTAGTGAGCGAGAGTTACATTCTCTTAAGTGTGGAGTTATTATTTTATTCCAAGAGATAGGTTTGATTTTCCAAATAAGAGACTCTCAGTTTAATTGACTTATTCCATGCGACTATTGAGAATTTGTTTTTTATTAATCCATTAAAAGTGAATGACTTTAGACTATTTTATAAATAATAATAATAGTAAGGACAAAATATTAATTCTTGAATTGTATAATCATGATTGATTTGATTTTAAAGTGGATTCCATACGTCAAGATCACCCTTGATCATTTAGACATGAGTTTCTATTTTTTGAAAAGTCACTTCCAAATTGAGATGTGAGTTACTATTTTAAAAAAAATTAAAAGTCATAT
This sequence comes from Pinus albicaulis, assembly GCA_034641835.2. NCBI lineage: Eukaryota > Viridiplantae > Streptophyta > Pinopsida > Pinales > Pinaceae > Pinus > Pinus albicaulis. The sequence continues at coordinate 514,736,101 of CM076573.1, read as the reverse complement.
TAGAATTGTCAGAAATGAAATTTTATTATAAGTGGTTCAAATAGAACTAAAATATATGATTTCTTCTAGGAGAAATTCATCCTTGAGCTGCAAAACTTTAGCAGAGGTTGGGTTTGGTGGCTGGACAAAACCCTCTTTGAAGGTGAAAATCATAATCTCAATGAGCAAGGATTGAGCATCACATCTACCTAGGCATATTAGTAGCAAAGTAGACAAGATTCTGATCTATAGTTAGCTTTTCATTTTCTCTAGTCAGGTTCTAATTGCACAATATAGTTAGAACTGTAAAGGGGTTGAATTCTGTTGATTTTCGAATTCTGAAAAACATTTGAGATATATGTGGACTGATGAGATTATCTAAGCGTTGAATCTCAGTTAAGAAGTGCATTTGTTTGGATGAATATTAATGTTGTGTTGAGCGGTTGATTGTGGATACTAAAAGTTACATTATGTGTTGAAGTTGTTTATTTATGAATTGCAAAGGAAATTGTTGAACATAACCTAGTTGTGAAAGTAAACCTAGGGAAAAATTACCCTAGTTTGTTAGAGGTGCAATTTTGATGCAAGAAGGAAGGCCCTTTGCCTTTGAAATTAGGGAACTTAAAGGAAAGAACTTACTCAGACCCATCTATAAAAGAAAATGTTGGGCATACTACATGCAGTTAAGAAACAGTGTCCATACCTAATACAAACACACTTACAATAAACATAGATCATGATAGTATAAAATACTTCTTAGAGCAAAAACTATCTTCAGAAGAGCACAAAATGGGTAACAAAGATGTTGGGTTATGACTTTGAAATTATCTATAAAAGGGGAAAACAAAATATTGTGGCAGATGCACGCTCAAGGATAGAGAAAGATGCAAATGTTTTACTATGTGTTATTTCCATTCCACAATTTGAATAGGTGGAAGAAGCAAGGATAGAATGGGAGCAAGATGAAAAGATATGCAAGGTCATTCAACAACTACAAGAGGACCCCGATGCACTAAAAAAAATATGTGCAAAAATGATTTGTTATGGTACCAAGATTGCTTATACTTATGTAAGAATTATCAACTCAAACAGAAGGTTCGTTGAAAATTAAACGTTCTCCTATAGGAGGATATTTGGGGTTTTTAAAAACACCATAGGATCAAGAAAGTTTTTTTGTGGGAAAGGTATTAAAGCAAATCTACAAAATCTTGTGGCGGAATGTGTGGTATACCAACAAAATAAGGGGGAGACAATCAAGACCCCAAGGCTCCTTCAACCATTAGTCATACCAAGTCAATGTTGAGAAGAAGTTTCAATGTATTTTATTATAGGCTTACCCAAATCTGAAGGAAAGAGTGTCATTAAGGGAGTGGTACATCGAATGACGAAGTATGCCCATCTTTTTGCTTTCTTTCTCGTCCTTTTAAAGCAAGTACAATGGCAAAAGCTTTCATGGAAACAATCCAAAAGCTACATGGAATACTAAAGATTATTGTAAGTGAAAGAGATCCAATTTTCACTGGAAAATTTTTAACTAAATTATTTTCCTCTTTGGATACTCAACCGTCTCATAGCTCATCTTACCATCCTCAATCTGATGGGCAAATTGAGATTGTGAAAACAAAAAATTAGAAGGGTGTCCACGTTGCTTTGCATCTAATAAACATACATAATTATTTAGATGGATTCCCTTGGCAAAATGATGGTACAACACATATTTCCATACTTAATCAAAAATGTCACCATTTATGGCAACTTTATGGATATCATCCTCCATCCATCACATCACCCTTGAAATAGAATATAAAGGCTCAAGCAATAAAGGACCACATACAACACCAACAAGAGGTCCTCAAACTATTGGAGAACAACTTGGTTATGGCACAAAATAGGATGAAACAAGATGCATATCAACATCGCAGTGAAAGGGAATTTGATGTTGGGGATTGGGTATTTGTGAGACTACAACCATATAAACATGTCCCTCAAGCAACAAAATATGGACAATAAATTAGCACCGAAGTATTATGGCCCCTATAAGGTATTGTTGAGGATTGTAAGTATGGCTTACAAATTAGAGTTTCCCTCATCTTCATGTGTATATCCAGTATTCCATGTTTCTTGCTTAAAAAAGGTAATAGATGACAAGACCCTAGTCCAAACTATTCTACTAAAGATTAATGAAGAAGGGAAAATAATACTAGTACTAAAAACAATATTGGAAACAATGACTAAGCAACTGGGAAGTTAAGCAATTATTGAGTACCTCATCAAATGGGAAAACCTACCAATGGAAGAAGCAACATGAAAAGAGTTGTTCATGCAGAAACACCCACAAATAGTCAAGTGTTGAGGTCAACAATTCTTTGAAGGGAAGAGGCATGTTGAGCATTATATAAGCCCCATGTTAACCCTAAAAATCACTAATTAAACCCTATATATTGAGTGATTACATTTCTATTGTTATATTGTTATATTGTTATGTAGGCTAGAACCTCTCATAATCTCATTTTATTATAATTGTACCCTTAGTCTCCTATATATACACTAAGGAGATTGTTATGTAACCATATCACAAAAACAGAAGAAAATATAGATCAACGACTTGAAAATAAGTCTCTTTGAAGGGGAAACTCATTTTACATCACATAAATGAACAATTCTTGGATGATACAGATGACAAGACCTCCTTGTTATATATAGGAGTCTAAAGGGTCATAATATAATTAGAGCTTACATAACAATAATAATGTAAGGGAACAATAATAACAATAGTGGGCTTCTATGGGTCACAACAATAACAATATGGGTGTTGCATTAGTATTATAGGGACCTAACATGCCCCTCTCCTTCAAAAAGTTTTGTCCTCAATGCTTAAGTAACTCTTGATGATTTTGTATAAAATATTCATCCTCCCATGTGGAATCTTCAGTAGGTAAGTTCTTCCACTTAATGAAATACTCTAAAATTGATCGATTCTGTACTTGCCATATTCTTGTTTATGTGATTGTTTCAAGTTCCAATATGATTTTTCCTTCCTTGTCATGTTCTGGCAATATTGTTTGAACTAAGAGTTTTTCACCTATAACCTTCTAATTTAAGCATGAAACATGGAAAACTAGGTGTACTCGAGAAGATATAGGTTGCTCCAATTTGTACCAATCTTTTGCAACACCTTGTAAGGACCATAGTACTTGAGTGATAATTTATTATCCTTCTTAGCTTACTTGAGGAACATCTGTTTGTATGGTTGTATTCATAAAAATACCTAATCGCCTACTTCAAAACTTTTTTCATTTTGATGTTGATATGTTTGTTGTTTGATTAAATTTTGCACCAAAGTTAGGTTATCCTTTAAGAGTTGGAGAACTTGTTGTTAATGCTTGATGTGATATTCCACTGCTTGAACCTTAGAATTTTCTCTTAAAGACGATGTAATGAATGGTGGATGATATCCATAAAGTGTCATAAATGGGGTCATTTTTGTTGCAGTATGGAAGGAAGTGTTATACGACCATTTTGCCAGAGGTAACCACTTCAACCATTATGTTTGTTTATCGAATAAAAAGCAACAAAGATATCCTTCCAAACATTTGTTCATATTAAGGATGATAAGATGAGCTATGAGCTAATTGAGTACCAAGATGAGAAAATAATTGTCCAAAAATTCCAGTGAAAATAGGATCTCTGTCACTTATAATAATCTTGGGTTTCCATGTAGCTTTTGAACTATTTCCATAAATGCAGTAGCAGATGTGTTGGCTTTGAAAGGATGAGATAGTAAACAAAAGTGTGCATACTTGGCAAGTCTATCAACTACCACCATGATGACACTCTTTCCTTCGGACTTGGGTAAACCTGTGATAAAAAACGATGAGAACTCCTGCCAACATTGACTTGGAATGGCTACAGGTTGTAACAAACCTAGGGTCTTAATTGTCTCAACTTTATTTTGTTGGTAAACCAAACATTCTGCCACAAACTGTTGAATATCAAATTTAAGGCCATCCCAAAAAAAATCCTTATTGACCTTATGGTAAGTTTTTAAAAATACCAAGTTTCCTCTTAAAGCAGACGTGTGCAATTCCAAAAGAATTTTTTGTTTGAGTTGGGAGTTCTTCCATAGATATAAGCGATCTTTGTACCATAATGAATAGTTTTTCCAGATAAATGAATTAGATGTACCGGGATGTTGCTGCAACTTTTGAATGAGTGTCCACAGCTCTTCATCATTCTTTAATTCATCCCTTGCTTCAGTTACCCAGTGAAATTGGATAATAGAAATGGCACAAAGCAATGTTTCCGCATCCTCATCCCTTCTTGAGAGTGCATCTGCAACAACATTTTGCTTCTCTTTTTTGTATATGATTTCAAAGTCATAACCCAACATCTTTGTGACCCATTTTTGTTGTTCTTTTGAAGATAAGTTTTGTTCCAAAAAGTATTTAAGACTATCATGATCTGTTTTTACCTTGAAGTGTCTTCCCATTAGGTAACAGTGCCATTGCTTTAGAGCATGTAGTATTGCCAACATTTCGTTCTCATAAATAGGTTTGTGAAAATATTTTCCCTTGATTGGACAAATTTCAAAAGCAACATTTCTTACTTCTTGCATTAAAACAGCACCAATTCCATTTCCCGAGGCATCGCATTCCACAATAAAGGTTTTTGTTCAGTTTTGTGCAGCTAAGATCGGAGCTTGGCACATTGCCTCTTTAAGATGTTCAAAGACCTTAGTTTCTTCTAGATTCCAAAAAAATGCATCTTTTTCAGTAATGTTGTTAGACGTGCTTCTATTTTCCCATAATCCTTAACAAACTTGTGATAATACCCTGTCAACCCGAGAAATCCTCAAAGATGCTTTAGGGTTGTGGGGATTTTCCATTCTTTGATGGCTTTAATTTTGTTAAGGTCTACCTTAACACCCTCATGAGATACAATATGACCCAAATATTCCACCTCTTGTACCCCAAAGAAACATTTGGAGGGTTTTGCATACAATTGTTTCTCCTCCAATAGTTTAAGCACCCTGTCAACATGTTGAACATGATATTTCCAACACTTGCTACAGATTAGAGTATCATCAAAGAATACTAACACAACTTTTCTAAGAAAGGGTTTGAAAGTGGAATTCATCAAACCTTGAAATGTGGAAGGTGCATTAGTAAGGCCAAAAGGCATGACCAAAAATTCATAATGACCTTCTCGAGTTCGTAATGTTGTTTTTTGAATGTCTTTTTTCTTCATTCTAATTTGATAATATCTAGAACGAAGATACAATTTGGTGAAGTAAATTGTTCCATGTAATTCATCCAAAAATTCATCAATGACAGGAATGAGAAATTTATCTTTAATATTGAGCTTGTTGAGCTCTCTATAATCCAGACACATGCACCATGACCCATCATTCTTGTGCGTCAATACTATTGGAGAAGAGAAGGAACTTTGGCTAAGTTGAATTATACCTACCTCTATCATTTTTGCAACCATGCATTCAATTTCACACTTTCAGACATAGGGTTATTTATAAGGTTTGATGTTAGGAATAACACTTCCTAAAATGAAGTGAATAGCATGATCATGATCACAAATAGGTGGGAGACCTTTGGGAGTCTCAAATACCTTGGAATGATTGTCCAAGACTCTTTGGAGATCTAGAGAAATGGATGATTTCAATGTTTGAACAACTAGTGAGCATAATTGTGCAATTATGTCTCGTTTTTTCTTCAAAAGCTTTGTCATGCTTTTAGAGTCGATTATCTTCTTCGGTTTCCCTATGATACCCCTTAATTCAATTTTCTTTCATTCCCAAAAAAAAAATCAAGAAAATTTCTTGAAAGTTAAAAGTTATTGTCCCCAAAGATTGTAACTATCAACTCTTGATACAACATCAACACCACCCATTGGAATGGAAAGAATTGGACTATTCATTACATATTTCCCTATGGTTAGCTTGATATTATGGCACTTCCCTGAGCAATTTATAGTTCCTCCATTTGCTACCATTAACTCGACACTTTGCTGTTGGATATAGAAAGCAATTCAATTCCTTGGCTATCCTACAATGAATAAAATTATGGGTACCAACCTAAATCAATCAACATTATTACATTTTTCTTCTTGATATATCCTTTTATTTTGAGAGTTTGAGTGGTAATTCGCGCCAATGGATTACAAGATATAGTCAAATTCATTTCTTCTTTCTTTGGGATTGGTTCCTGGTGTATATCATCTTCTTTTGATGTTTCTTGTTCCTTTTCTTCCTCCTCTTCACGATCTATGTAAAATAATTTCTTCTCAACACACATATGACCTTTAGTGTATTTTCTATCACAACTGTAACAAATCCATTTTGCTAGTAACATATTTATAGTTGTGAGTGGTAAACCTCCTTGTTGCCATAATTTTGCTTTCAACTTTTCTTGCCACCCTGAATGCATTCTCTAATGACTTAATGTAATATCCCTTTTCAGGGATATCTCTCAAACACAACAAACTCCAACCTGAGATGGACTGGGAGGGCATTTACCAGATATGTCACCTCTGAAATGAGGGTGAGATCTGGAGGCTACCTGGCCCTTTCCAGACTTTGTCTAAGAGTATGGGGTAAACACACCAAGTGGTATACTAACAGTAATGCTCAGATAGATAAAAATAACAGTAGTGCAAGCATATAATAGCAATGTAGACATAAACAGATACTCAAGAAATATAGATAGAATGCCAAGCCATTTTATTATACTGATAATAGAAATGAGTATAATAGGTGATCAGAGTGATGGCACCTAGACTTGCACCAGGCAAGTGAAGAAAAGCTCTCAGAATGATAGAGGAATGGCTGCAAACTGATCTGCGTCCAAACCACTGGAGAACTGTTGTGTTGTTGCTACTGCTGGGATCACATGAAGATTTGGGGCTGCTCCCCACCTCAGAAAATGTTGAAACTCTGGAATCAGCCTCTACTCATCAAACCCAGGAAAGCCCATAAAGCTTTTCGCAAATAGCCGACCCCCGAAAAACACCTCCTTGGGGATCTACGCTATCCCTCAAGGCTCTGCGTTGCCCCTGAAGAGAACACTCCAAAATACAGCCTCAAACTCCACCAAAAATCTCCAATGGGCAAGGTCTGGCCCCTTGCTCAATCCCAGAGCCTGAATCCTCCAAACAAGATCAAACCAAACTCCCCACCAAGTGAACTGCGTCCTCCCTCTCAGGACTGCGCAGTCTCTAGAAGAGAAGCTCCTCCACAAGCAACTCGATCCTCCCACCAAAATACGAACGAGGAACTCACACAGAGCGAGCACTCGAAGTCCCCCGGGGCTGAGGGTGAGATCTCCGAACGGAGACACTAGTTGCACTAAACAGTGCTGCAGACAGGCTAAACAGCCAGCATGCTCAAGAAGTCGAATGACTAGCTCAATATCATAACATCGAATGCCCCAAATGAGGAGGCTCTCCTCCTTATATAACGTTGGCCTCTCTCTCTCAAACCCTAGGCCTCTCATCCAACGTAGCCTCCTTGGCCCCCACGCTGCCAACTCAACCTGCGTTGTCTCTCCAAGTGTTCACGTGGGCCCCTTCCCTACATGGTCCTTTTGCCCCCCTTGGTTCACTTAAGTTACAATGTTGTGCTACTAGGGAGTGAACTTTTATTTCTAAAGTGAGTTATGTCCCCCTCTACTCACCTTTTATTTATAAAATAACTGTATAAGGCAAAATTGAGCAAAATCGAATATTCCAATTAGCCATTGCTAATTAGGAATATTACAGTCTCCCCCGGCAAAATGTTGCTTGTCCTCAAGTAACTGAAGTGATGGATGCTGCAAAATTTTCTCGCTCTCCCAAGTGGCATCCTCATCCAGCAAATTCTTCCACCTTACCAAGAATTCTCGGACCGTCCTGCTCCGTAGCTGCCTCTCTCTGGTATCAATAATGGCCTCTGGATGCAACACCAAATGCCCCTCATCATCCGTGGGTGGTAGCTCATTTGTCATTGTCACCTGTTGCCCCAATGCCTTCTTCAGGCATGATACATGGAAAATGTTATGAATCTTGTTGCCTTGGGGCAGCTCCAACTCATATGCAAGATGTCCAACCCTGCGTATCACCCTGTATGGCCCATAAAAGCGGGGCTTGAGCTTCTCAGCTCCCTTCTGCTTCAGTGACGACTGTCGATATGGCTGTAATCGTAGGTAGACCAAGTCCCCTACCTCAAACTGTCTCTCCACCCGACCTCGGTCAGCATACAGCTTCTGCTGGTTCTGCGTTGTAGCCATATTATCCTTCAGAGCTCGGAGAATATCCTAACTCTCTTGGATCCAAATCTTGGCTCTCGGAGCCTTGCTAGCACCAAACATCACATCAGCAAAAGACAAAGAATGATACCCATATAAAACGTAGAATGGAGACATACCAATGGACATGTGATGTGTAGTATTGTAGCAGTACTCCCCCATATGCAGCCACTTCAACCATGCTCGCTGTTGCCCACTGACATAGTTACGCAAGTAGCCCTCCAGCCACTTGTTAACTATCTTTGTCTACCCGTCCGTCTGTGGGTGATAACTGGTACTCGGTGTCAACTCCGTCCCCACCAACCAAAAAAGCTCCTGCCAAAATCCGCCCATGAAGCGGCTATCCCTGTCACTGATGATGGTCTTAGGAAGACCATGTAGCCTGAAGACCTCTCTGAAGAACAGCTCGGCCACCTGCGTTGTTGTGTAGTGTGCGGATATGGCGAAAAAATGTGCATACTTTGTCAGTCGATCAACGACGAAAAAGATACAATCCTTGCCCTGCACCATGGGAAACCCTGTGATGAAGTCCATTGAAATACTCTCCCATTTCCCCTCCGGAATGGGAAGAGGCTGCAATAATCCTGTGGGATGGCTCATATCCCCCTTGTTCCTCTGGCAAACATCGCACTCCCTGATGTGCTGGAGTACGTCCTCCTTGAGGCCCTTCCATGAGAACCTCTCTCTAATGGCCATGTAGGTTTTGGTAAACCCCTGATGGCCGGCCAACGGTGAATCATGTGATGCCTGAAGTATCTTCTTCTTGAGCTGAGATCCCTCAGCCAAGAAGATCCAGTCCCTGTAGTAGATGATCTCATCGACCACCCTGTACCTGTCATCCGCCACCTGACCATCAAGAACCTCACATGCAAATCTGTCCTTGGAGTTCTCCACTAAAAGTCTAGCCCTCCAATCTGTGTCCAAGCTCATAAGAGACAACGTGGCTGGTCTACGTGAAAGGGCATCTGCTACCACATTGTTCTTACCCTTGACATACTCAATGTCAAAGTCATATGCCTAGATCTTACTGATCCACTTATGTTGCCTCTCCTGTAGTTGTTTCTGCTCCAAAAAGACCCTGAGGCTGTTGTGATCAGTCCTCACCCTGAACCTGTTACCCACTAAATACTACCGGAATTTGGCCAATGCATGCATGATGGCCAACATCTCCTTGTCGTATATAGAATACAACCTCTCGTGTGGAAGGAGCTTCCGGTTCTCAAAGGCTGTAGGGTGACCTCCCTACATCAATACTACGTCGATCCCCTCTCCCGACGCATCACACTCCAAAACAAACGGCTGCGTAAAATCTGGCAATGCAAGCACTGAGCCGCTGCTCATCACCTCCTTGAGTCTGTCAAAGGCTCGTTGCGCTGTATCCGACCAACTGAATGCCCCCTTCCTCGTCAAATCTGTCAGGGGTGCAGCAAGCTATGAGAAACTCTTGACGAACTTCTTGTAATAAGTACAAATGCCAATGAATCTCCGAAGTTCTGTCACGTTCCTCGGCTCCAGCCAATCTTTGATGGCCCTGATCTTCTCCTCGTGGACTCTCACTCCGTCCACCCCTATGATGTGTCCCAAGTACAACATCTCCGTCAACCCAAACTCACACTTGGAGAGCTTGGCATAGAACTGTTGCTCCTCCAAAATGTGCAATATTGTCTCAATGTGCTGGAGATGCTCCTCCCAAGTCCTGCTGTAAATGAGGATATCATCAAAGAACACCAATACAAACTTCCTCAAGTGTCTACGGAAGATGTGATTCATGTAGGACTGGAATGTTGTTGGGGCGTTGGTTAGCCCGAAGGGCATCACCAAAAACTCAAAGTGCCCATAGTGACACCTGAAGGCGGTCTTGGGAATGTCCTGTTCCCTCATGCGAATTTGATGGTACCCAGATCTCAAATCAATCTTTGAGAAGAACTGTGCTCCTCTCAACTCATCCATCAACTCATCGATCCTGGGTATGGGGTACCTGTTCCTCAGGGTCTTCTTGTTCAAGGCCCTATAGTCAATGCACATCCTCAATGTGTCGTCCTTCTTCTTCACCAACACCACGGAAGAAGCAAAAGGACACGTGCTCGGCCGAATGTGCTCAAGAGCCAGCAACTCCTGGATGGCACGCTCAATCTCATCCCGATAGGCCTTGGGATGCCTATAGGGGGTAGTAATCACTGCCTGTATGCGCTGCTCAAGCTCAATGGTGTGCTCAAACCCCCGATCCGGTGGCTGTCCTGGCAAAATCTCCCCAAACACTGTGGCATACCTGTCAAGGAAGGACTGTATCTCTAGGTGCTTCGTCTGCCCTGTAGTCCCTGCCTCTAATGCACGCAGCTCCACTGCCCACTCTACGTCTCCCTTCCGGAAGACTGCCTCCATCCGATGAGCCGAAACAGTTTGAGGCGGATGTGTGTTGTCCCCGTATCTTCTCATGCCTCCCTGTCTTCTCATCATCCCACTCCATCTCTAGGGTCTTCCAATCTGTGGTGACCTTCCCTAGAGTGATAAGCCACTGAACACCCAGTATCATGTTGGTGTCTAAAACATTGACCACGAAAAAGTGGTCAGTCAGTGTGTAGGTGCCCATCGTCACTGATAACTTTGGAACATAACGAGCACACATCATGGTCTAATCTCCTGGGACCAAAACTAAAAATCCATCGAATCTCTCTGTCTGTATACCTCTCTGCTCAACCATCTGTGCATCGATGAAGTTGTGGGTTGCCCCACTGTCAACCAAAACTGATACTCGCTGGCCACGTACTGTCCCCCGTACGCGCAGCATCAAATACTTGGGAACTCCTTGCAATGCTGCAAGGGCCCCTCCGGTAGGTGCAAAAGCCACACCACCTGCTGCTGGTGGTTGGAGGTGGCAAAGGATCATGCGCTACATGATTGTCTCCTGCCTCCACGTCATCCTCCTCATCCTCTTCCCCGCTGCTCTCGGAGAAGGCCTCAATAAAATGTGCTTTGCCAGCAGCACATCTATGTCCTGGTGCCCACGGCTCCTGACAAGTAAAGCACAACCGCTTCTTCTTCAGCTCCCTCCTGGCATCATCATCAATCTGTGCCCGTCCTGGATTCCCCTTTGGAGGCGGAATCCTCGCATCCTTCCCCTTGGGCTGGAAAGCCTGTCTCTGGGGGTAAGATGTCCGGGTCTTGGGTAAGGCATCCTGTAAATCCCGAGTCCTGCTAATAGCATCCTGGAGCGTGGCTGGTCTAGTAGATCTGACTAGACCCCGAAGTGGCTCTGCTAATCCCTCAACAAACATGTAGATCATCCGTGCCGCGGATAGATCTGTCACCATCACTGAAACCCTCAAGAAGTCTGCAATGTATGTCTCTGGGCTCCCGGTCTGTTTGAGCCTCGTCAGCTCAACAAAGTGTTGTTCTGGATCCCTCTGGTCAAATCTCTCTATCAATCTCCTGGTGAACTCAGCATATGTCGTCACTGTGGAATGTCCGAGTGTAACCATCCCATGGAACCACCAGTCCTGGGCCTCACCATCCAAATGTAATGTCGCCACCTTGATGGCCTCTGTCTCTGACATCTGGTTAAGCTGGAAATAGATGTCCAGCTTCTCCACCCAAGACTTTGCCGAACTGTTCGATGAACCATCAAATGTAGGCAAGTGGAATCTGCTAGTTGTGCGGTGGGTGTCTCCATCATGATAATGTCGGTGCCCTCTGTGATGGTCGCAGGGTCTACTGTCCCGCTGGAGCTGAACAAAGTCTCTGAATGAGAGAGCATCCCTAAACTCCTGCCCATAGGCCTGGTACTCTGCAAATAAATCGCCCGGGCTCTGCCTCCTGCTGGGCTCCTGCCCCTGTGTCTTCTCCCAGAAAGGTGGGCATGGTAGAGCGTGTAGGTGCATGTGAAGCCATCTGCTGATTAGTATCACACTGAGTGGTGCCATGCTCCGGAAAATGGTGGGATGTACCCGATCCCTCACCAACTTGGAAAACCCGTGGGGTCTCACGCTGTCTAGCCTCCACAGCTGTGAATCTCTGCCCCATCACCTCAATCTGCCTCAACAGATCCTGTACTGATTTGAGGAGCATGTCCGCAAATCTCTTCCCATCCTCATCTGCCATCGAATCCTCCTGCTCTGCGTCTACCACAAGCTCCTCCTGCTCTGCGTCCACCACAGGCTCCTCCTGTTCTGTGTCCACCACCCGAACACAGTCTCCCTCTCCGTAGGTGTTCTCTAACCTACGCTCAAGATCCCTGTACTTCCTACCTCTATAGCAGATGTAGGGCTTCTCCCCCGGTGTCATAGACTACTAGCTCCACAAGCTAAGCCAGATCTATGCTCTGATACCACTGTAATATCCCTTTTCAGGGATATCTCTCAAACACAACAAAATCCAACCTCAGATGGACTGGGAGGGCGTTTACCAGATATGTCACCTCTGAAAAGAGGGTGAGATCTGGAGGCTACCTGGCCCTTTCCAGACTCTGTCTAAGAGTATGGGGTAAACACACCAAGTGGTGTACTAACAGTAATGCTCAGATAGATAAAAATAACAGTAGTGCAAGCATATAATAGCAATGTAGACATAAACAAATACTCAAGAAATATAGATAGAATGCCAAGCCATTTTATTATACTGAGAATAGAAATGAGTACAATAGGTGATCAGAGTGATGGCACCTAGACTTGCACCAAGCAAGTGAAGAAAAGCTCTCAGAATGATAGACGAATGGTTGCAAACTAATCTGCGTCCAAACTGCCGGAGAACTGCTATGCTGTTGCTACTGCTAGGATCACATGAAGATTTGGGGCTGCTCCCCACCTCAGAAATCGCTGAAACTCTGGAATCAGCCTCTACTCATCAAACCCAGGAAAGCCCAGAAAGATTTTCGCAAATATCCAACCCCCAAAAAAACACCTCCTTGGGGATCTACGCTATCCCTCGAGGCTGTGCACTGCCCCTGAAGAGAACACTCCAAAATACAGCCTCAAACACCACCAAAAATCTCCAATGGGCAAGGTCTGGCCCCTTGCTCAATCCCAGAGCCTGAATCCTCCAAACAAGATCAAACCAAACTCCCCACCAAGTGAACTGCGTCCTCCCTCTCAGGACTGCGCAGTCTCTAGAAGAGAAGCTCCTCCACAAACAAAAACTCGATCCTCCCACCAAAATATTGAAGAGATAAACCTCACCCGAGCAGGCACTCGAAGTCCCCCGGGGCTGAGGGTGAGATCTCCGAACAGAGACACTCGTTGCACTAAACAGTGCTGCAGACAGGCTAAACAGCCAGCGTGCTCAAGAAGTCGAATGACCAGCTCAATATCATAACATCGAATGCTCCAAATGAGGAGGCTCTCCTCATATAACGTTGGCCTCTCTCTCTCAAACCCTAGGCCTCTCATCCAACGTAGCCTCCTTGGCCCCCACGCTGCCAACTCAACCTGCGTTGTCTCTCCAAGTGTTCACGTGGGCCCCTTCCCTACGTGGTCCTTTTCCCCCCTTGGTTCACTTAAGTTACAACGTTGTGCTACTAGGGAGTGAACTTTTATTTCTAAAGTGAGTTATGTCCCCTTCTACTCACCTTTTATTTATAAAATAACTGTATAAGGCAAAATTGAGCAAAATCGAATATTCCAATTAGCCATTGCTAATTAGGAATATTACACTTAAGTTCCCAAAAACAAATCTCATGTTGGATGTTATCCTTTAAAGTCCCTATGAAGACATCAATCAGATGCTCCTCTGGAATATAAGTTACCTTGATATTCATTCTTGGAAGTCCTCAATGTGCTCCCCAACCGAACTCTTTTGTTTGAGATTTATCAATTGGCTAAAGAAGGTATTGCTCCTTGTATCATCATCATGTGCTCTGATACCAAATATTATGTAACCAGATCACAAAAACATAAGAAAAGATAGATCAACACTTGAAAATAAGCCTCTTCAAGGGGGAAACCTCCTTTTACATCACATAAATGAACAATTCTTGGATGATACAAATGACAAACCTCTTTGATATATATAGGAGTCTAAATGGTCACAATATAATCAGGGCCTACATAACAATAATAATGTAAGGGCACAACAATAACAATAGTGGGCTTCTATGGGGCACAACAAGAACAATATGGGGGCTACATGGGGCACAACAATAACAATATGGGTATTATACTAGTATTATAGGGACCTAAAATGTAGTCTTAGAATCATCAAATATTGTCTTGTACATTGTATTCATTGTAAAAGGAGGTTTCCTCCTCCAAGAGGACTGTAACTATCAGTTTCTTATCATTTTTAAGGCGCAAGGTTCACAACACAAAAGATAGCAAGGAAGAAGTTGAATGAGGTTGAGAACAAGGCCCAAACACCCCTGGCATATATCCTTGCATTTTTCTTACAAGGGCAAATGCATGGTGATGATGAATGATTGAATACACATTTGAAATGGTGGTGTCCTTGTGGGTTGATCAAAAGCATATTTTGCAAACATTGTAGCGGAAGCCAAAGTTCAAACCCCTACTGTGTGACAAATATTACATATGAATAGTGTTCTAAATAATGACAACATTTATCTTTCCTTTGTTGGTGTTGTTTGTTTTGCCCATGGATTTTTTGAAAGTAGCGACAAGGTTTGGTGTATTAACATCTTTGGCGAGTAGCCCTTTCATTGTAATCTCAAGGCGAAGATGATTGTTAGATCTCAAGCAACAAATGAATGTCAATGTTCCTACAATAGTTGTTGAGTAGAAAGCCCATTTTTTGTTGGTTTATGTTTGTTTTGCTTCTCCAGCGATTTGTGACTTACTACAACATTGCCTAGCAATGTATCCTTGAAACAATGGCACCAAATTGTTAAAAGTGTGGCCTTGGAGGTGTATTTTACCCACGCACTTTTTTAACACTTATTGGGGGTGGTTCTTCATTTCTTCAAGCATGCTCGGGCACATGTTTCTCCTTTTCATATTTCCTAAGAGATCACAAACAAAGAGTTCATGTCTAGTTAACATTCCCCCCTTTGATCCAAAAGTACATTGCAAAAAATACCAAACTCTACTCTAAACATAGTAAATTTGATCTTGTCAAGTGGTTTTGTGAAGATATTTAAGAGCTAATATTCTGAAGGAAAATACTTCAATTTGATGACACACTTTGTGATGAGTGTCCTAGTGTAATGATACTTAGTGTCGGTATGCTTTGTTTTAAAACAAAAAATGTGATGTTTAGCGAGTTTTATAGCATACTAACCATCAATCATCAAAGAAGTGCCTTTTGCTTAAAGAATACCCAAATATTGTAAAACTCTACTTAACTAGACAGTCTCACATGTCACTTCCAATGTTGAAATATATTATGCTTCCACTGAAGAATTTTCCATTGTAGTATGTTTCTAACTCCAAGAAAGTGTCATTGATCCCATAGTCATCAAATATCTTGATGTTGATGCTCTATCATCATCAACATTTCCAGCAAAACTTGCATCTAAATATCTTAAAAGTACAAATTTCCTATTTCTTTTGTATAAAAGGCCATAATATTTCTACCTTGGATATGTTGAAAATTTATGTTTTCATTCCAGCATCATCCCCTCATTTCCTGCATAAATATCGAGAGAATGGTTATTGCATATGATAAATCTAAATAAATGTTTTTCAAGTAGAACAAGTTGCCAATCAACCACCTATTACTAGTGTTGTTTACCAACTCCCCCCTGTTGAAAATGGTTTTTCTTGAGTCTTAAGAGTCATTGTAACATTTATTAGACCCTTCTTCGGCTTTTGTATCATGTAAAGAAAACTATTTATGAGTCAAAATAGTTATTCGTCACCTCCTCACCAAGTTGGCCCTACCTTCATGAAGTCAACCTAGATTGGAGCTATTCAACCCTGTGGAAGCAGTATAAATAGAAGAAGAGCTCAGCCTCTTTGGAATCAATCATCATCAAGTTCAATTTGCAGTGAAGGAACAGAAAAAGAAGTGCAAAGCCAAGAAGAAAGAAGAACAAATTAAAGGAAGATCAAAATCGAAGTTTTTGGGCATCCTCTCTCTCACACGTGTGAAACTTTTAGGGTTTCTGGGCAAGTTGCAGGGGCCGAAATTTTAGTGACTGCAGGGCCGAAAGTTTAGTGACGGCAGGGCCGAAATTTTGAGTTGCAGGAAGTCGAAGTTGCGTATTGAAGCAGTTTTGAAGGAGTTGACCCTTGTTGACTTCGACATAGTTTGTCTACTTGGAAGTGGGGTTGACTTGGTGATTGGAGGAAGTCTTTGTCTTGGTCAAAAGGTTTTGGATTGTCTCACTTTGACTTGATTCTATTATTGAAGAAGAGTTGACTAGGTTCCCCCCTTGGAGAGGGATTTTCCCCTGGCCAAGTGCCTACATCTTGTGTCTCTTCTTTTTGTGATCTTCATGCACTATGATTAGGTAATTGCTTGAAGAAAGATAACTTAATAAAAGTAAAAGAAACCAACACAAATCACAAGTAATTATCAAGAAAAGAGGAATCAAAACCCTAATAACTACATGCATTGATTTCTCAACACCCCCTTCAAATTTTGAAAGTTTTTTTGTTCCATCAGGATTGAGAACAGACTTGCAATCTATCTTTCCAAAAAATTTCAATAGGATGCATACTTGCATCGACTAATGAAAATGTTGTTTGAATGTTGGAATACTTCAACTATGAGATAGTAGTGAAGCTATCCTAGATCTGTCATCTAGAAACAACCTGTAATTCCTACTTCATCTTTGAAATATGATCATCATTGTTCCTAGTGATGATCAAGTCACAACATATATTACTAATATCACCATATTTTTACCCTGTAGATGCACATACAAGTTATCATCAAATTCACTTCTCTAAAAACCAACTTTGTGAACGCAATCACCTATCTTATCATGCCAAGCTCTGGGAGCTTGTTTAAACCGATATAATGCTTTGATAAATTTACAAAATTTATGTTTCTATCATTCGAGCTCAAAACCAAGAGGTTGAGTCACATAGGCTTCTTCCTACAAATATCCATTGAGGAAGTAACTTTTAACATCCATCTAATGTAATTTCTATAATTTTTGAGGTGACAAATAAATTATCATCCTGATTGTATTCCAGTTTGCTATAGGTGCAAAAGTTTCTTAATAGTCAACCCCAGCTGGCTATGCAAAACCCTTGGCTACAAGTCTTGCTTTATATTTCTCAATCATTTGGTCTAGCTTGTACTTGACTCTGTAAAATCATTTGCATTTGATAGGTTTGACATTTTGAAAACAATCCACAAGTTTCCAAGTACCATTTTCCATCACTAACTTATAGTCATCAATCATTGCTTTTTGCTATTCTTCATGTTTTTCTCTTTGAAAGTTGAGGGCTCAGTAAAATCATTTGTTACCAAGGCAAAATCTTTTTCTACCCTCATTGAACTTCTTGTACCTGTTTTGTTTTGTTTATCGAGTCTTACATCCTTTCAAAAGTTGAGTAGTTCATTTAAGCATCCTATGCTCTTCATCAGCTGAAGGTTGTTCTTCAAGTTCTAACTCTTCATGTGTAAAAGAACCATCAAGAGAAGAATGTTCATCACTTTCATTTTCTGTAAGTTCAAAACCATGTTCTTTACTTGGTTGATTTTGCAACTTGTTTTTCTCCTTATCCACTTGTTTTTCTGATTTTTCCAGAAGGCTTTCAATCCCTACAGCACTTCTGCTCCAACCAACCTCGGAAGCTTTCCAGATATTCTTAACCTTCAGAAAATAAGGAGGTTTTAGACCTACCTCAAAAGGGTTGACCTTTCAGTGACTACAACCAACTTGGTAAGGCTGACCTTTCAGAACCAACTCTTCTGAAGTCCCACTAAAGTCTAATGGACATGATTGAAAAATTAAAAGATTAAAACCAGGTTCTGCCCACAAAAAGACTTGAAAAATCTAGAAAAATATTGATTACGCCCCTCAAGTAGAGATATAGACCATGAGCATAGACTTTTTATTTTCCCCACAGCGAGACCTTTTCTTTCTGATATCTGAAAATGGAATCTGGTTTCATACAGAATCTGCAAACACAAAGCTAATGGTTAAAAGCTTACAGATGGCTAAAAGCAAGAGTAGGGTTGTGAAAATAAATTAAGGGGAGATGCTCGACATAAGCTCAGAAACTTCCACATCTTCCCTAATTATTTATTTCAGAGCAAAATAGGTATAGACTGAACAGCTGAAGAGAACTGCTTAACCTTAAAGAGAAACCATCGAATAAACTTAAATAATAAAAATTCAACCAGCAATACCAAGCAACCATTCTAACAATAGCAAAGAAAACAAAGGGAAATTGCAAGCAGCAACTGGACAATTACTCCGAAAGAAGATTTCAGTAAATTTCAATTCAACTTTGATAAATAATACATAAAAATACAAAATATGATGTACAACTTCACAGTACAGTAAAGTGATAATGCAACAAGAACTTTAAGTAATTACTTCAGAAGAAGATATCAGCAAATTCCAATTCAACTATGATAAATAATACATAGAAATAAAGAATATGATGAATAACTTGTCAATTGGGTTTATCTCGGGTGGTTGAGAGGAATGATTATTATTCTCCCCACCCAGGTTCAATCCCCGCAAGTGACATGATGAACTTTGATGCAGTGCCTTCGACCCTTCTTGTTGAATGTGAGCAGTCCTTCAAGGATCGAAACAAGTATATTCCTCGAATGGAATTTAATGATATTTCTCATGGAGAAAAACTGTGTGTAGCTAGAGAGGAAAAGTTATTATCCTCCCCACCTGAGTTCAAATTCCATTTTTTGAAATGTCTGTTCTTGGTAAGCTATTGTTAATAGGCTAAATGTGTATGTCTATTCATGAGTTGTTGATCTGGTCTTATGCCACAAGAATCTAGGATTTACCCTAGGTACCATCCTTGGAATGAGGGGAAGTGTCCGAGATGTTTTCTCTAGGAAATACTACCATGATAAAAACAAAAAAAGATAGATATCGCAGTGCAAAATGCCAACAAAGTTATATGATAGCTTTAGTGTGTTTCTAAAAAACTCCACCTTATTGAAAACTTAATCGTTTCGAGATGTCTCTCTGACTTCATCATATAGCCAAGTCAGCAACTACCCAAGCCATTAAGATATCCTCAACAGATAGATTAATATGTGACACAAAACCTCCATATATGAATCCATATCGAGGATGGATCATACTATACCTATTTATCTTATAGCCCATATCACATTATCATTCATGTTCTACAAGATAAAATTGGGGTTAAGTAAAATAGTTCAGTGAGCAAATTTCTTTGAAGCTCACTTGACTGTTGGTTCCGCTCCCGTTGTAAAATTAAAATCCAATCCAATAATAGAGAAAGATGGTCATAAAGCTCCTTTAAATGCGAATAGACTGAATCAAAACCAATATAAAAGAAAAAAAAAATGAGAAATGCATCATATGCACTTCATGGAACAGAGAGTTGCATCAATCTAACAAGAGGATTACAGTACTAAAGGAAATTTCTTCTCTAAAAAGGCCAGAAATGCTAACATATGACCCTGTGCCCCAATAGGCATGGATCCAACTTCTTTACAAAAAAATATGATTCAATATTCATGTTAAATTGTACCAGATATTTTAAGATTTTCAGATTTTACAATTTCCTGGGGTCAGGTAAACATCGCAGAATCAATCAAGTTCAGATTTTATTCACAAGCATATGAATCCTCTCCTCAAAGGCAGTTAATATATGGGCATGACAAAAATGGAGAGGTGGTAAATCACTGGATTTTTTTGGAAAACAGGAAATCATATTTACACAATGATCATTTCACTTTAAAACGTTAGCCCCACTAATTTCACAATAGCTTGTTGATGACAGCCACTGAAGTCCATTAGTAATATGTAACCAATATTTAAAATAACTATATTGATCATTGCCTCCAAATCAATTTTGTGTTAATTACTCTCTATCTCCATTTCTCAAAATTCTGATCATCGACATCTTTCCCATTTCAAGTTTCAAAACCAAGAAAAGGATCAAACAATGTTGAGCATGAATTTCAGCATTCAACAGTAGTTAATAAATCTTAATTCATGTCAGCAATAAAGAGTAATTGTTACAAACATGTGACAAATAGGGCAAGAGTTGTTACAAAAAGCTAGCACACAGTTCTGAGACAATCAAAATTTAAAAAAATATTCAGGATAGACAATCATACTCTTTTTCTGAAGCTCGCAGATTTGATTAAGGTGCAATACGGATTCATTTAGAACAAGATGTATTTAACTTATGAATTCTGCTCTTGCTCCCATAAGATGATAATCGGTCATTAAATGACATGATATATAAGCTTCTGAGGTATAGAATGATGTTAGCCATCCAAATACCCCTCCATCCATTTGTGTCCCTTTTCTCTCTCTCTATTACAACAGAAAGCAACGATGTTTTCTACTTCTTAAAGAGTTCATATAACTCCCCTTTATCTGCCATCTTATCTAACTCATCAGCACCCCCACTGAAATTTCCACGTAAAAAGACCTGTGGGAAAGTAGGCCAATCACTATATGCCTTTAAAGCCTTTCTCACACCACGATTGTACACTTCATCAAACACATCAATTGTTTCATAATCCACCATTTGCTCAGACAATATTTTCAATACTCTATAAGATTGTGGGCATTTTGGATCTGTTCTTGAACCTTTAATGAAAACCAACACCTCATTTTCATTTAACAATTTGTCTACCAATTGTTCCACAGGTAAGCTGAATTGCATGTAACTATCAGGTTTTAACCGAAGATCATCCTTAACTGGCCTCTCCTTCTCCATCCATGTGATGTTCCAAGATTCATTTCCAGGGGGAACCTTACCTGTAGCCTCTATGTACTCGTCCATCCAAAACTTCCATGGATCAATCAATGCACGGTCACGAGGAACATCAAAAACAGCAATCTGCAAAGTGACAGGCATATAATAAGTAGTTAAATATGCTCCAGTTTGGTTTACAAACAGTCCGTCATTGAAAACTCTCCATTTGTCAACCCCCTTGAACCAGATCAATCAGAACTTGGAACTTCTGAGGACTGACATTCTGGGTTCTAGTGGTTCACAGGAATCTCATCAACTCCTTACAGTAACCTTACTGAACAAATTAATTGATAGTTGAGTAACAAACAATTAACATCACAAAAACATCCCATTCAGAGAACCAACGAAATATAACTTATAAAAACTGACTCTCTGGTTTCTTATAGAACCCATTTTACAAGAAAACAATTTCAAAAGAGACATTGGATTAGATGAATGAAAAAAATTGACAAAAGGAAGCCAATCCCACCGGCCAACTAAGGCCCCACTTCCTCCAACGGGATATATATCCCTGAAGTGCAGGTGGGCATTAAGCATTCCGTATAAAACAATCACTTTCCAATGAGTTGAACAACCAGCAGCTGACGAAAAAAAAATAGTACAGGTGAAGATCATGGTCACAAGGTCAAATTCTCTTTATTTTCAATATTGGAAGGTAAAATCAACATTTTGGCTTCCCAAATCCATTATGCTAAGGCTCAATGTAATTGGCAAAGGATATGTTCTAAACTATCTATAACTGAAATAACACAGATAAAACCCCCACGATTGTAGCCCGCAAAAATATAAATAAATATGGGAATACTTTGACCTCACAAGAAACCTGAGATACCCTATAGATAGGAAACGGCTAGCAACAGCTCTGGAAGCACTGTGATTTGTATCTCTCCAATTTTATCGTGAAGGGCACAGACAATCAAAACAGATGGAAGCTTTTCAAGAAAAACACTCTGGACTCTGAAGGGAGTCAGAACATGCTCTGACAGTATATTCACTGACCATACATCAATTCTCCTCGCTCTTGGGATGCCAGTTCTTCCATGTTCTTTCTGTAAAACATCACATAAGAAGAGCACCTAACCTGGGAAATGCAAGTAAGTGTGTCAAGCAAACAGCAGAGGCTGTACAAATAAGAATAATTAATAGTTACAAGACAGGCATCTGATAACCTCGCCTTATTTGGGTTTATTAGGACAGGCATGTCCCTCACCTGCAAGCTGGTAGACACCTAGTTGTTTTATTTCAGTTTATCTATTGTACTGCCATCATGCCATGCAGCTGGACATGTTAGTGTCTTTATTGTTATTAGAAGGAGAATGAATAGTGTTCATAACATTGGCATGGGCAAAAAATCGATGAGGATCCAGAAAGCATCTTCTCGGGAACATCGACGAAAAAATCAACAAATTATGGCAAACATTAAAAAATAAAAAATATATTCAGTTTATTCAAAATTTTAAACACATAAAACAATAACAATATCAGATAACACATTGGCACATAAATATGGAGAAACCACTGATATGTATGATGTAGTGGATTCCAAATAATAATGATACATCAAAGTCGATGCTGAATCCTAAACCCTGATAGCTGTCCAATCAAGGACTCAAAAGTGGAGAACCAATAAAAAAGGACATCATGTATATAAATGTATCTCACCATCATGAGGTAGATGTACAATGACAAAAAAACAAAACTAGCAGCTAGCCATCTGATATCAATGCTCTCTCCCCCTTTTATGGGAAAAGGTCATGGGTTGTTTGTCAGGCCTGCCCCTAACAATAAAAGGCCCTGGCCCTACACCAAATGTCTGATGATGACTGATGGGTGTAAAACTATGTTCATCAATCTGTGTAGAAGTTGGTGCTGATGCTAGCACACCCTCCTCCTCCTGCTCATCCTCCTCTTGCTCCTCCTGTTGTTGTTCCTCCTCTAACCAAGCAATTGACTCCTCCATGACAGGCGCCTTAGACTCCACTCTCCACTTAGACAATACATCAACATTGTCGAAGGAAATAGCATCCACATCTGGCGTTCTCTCTATTTTCCTCATCCATAGTCAGAGATTGTAATTGACATACACCAAGTCATTTAGACATGAAAACCCCAACATATAAGCTATCTCCACAATGAGTGATGATGACCGCAAGCCCCCCTCCTTCTCCAACAGCCAAAAAACACAAATTATATATATATATATATATATATCACTTAAAGCCTCACAGGTTCTGCCAGCTCAACAACTCTTTAGGTCATGGCAAGATATTTTGCAAAGAAAATTACAATTTTTTCACAAACATCGCAATGTTTTGTTTCATGAAAAAGTTGTGATTTTTTCAAGCCAAAAAAATCATTATTTTTGGCACATCACCAAAAAATGACGATGTTATCAACATTGACCTAAGGGATAAAGCCTCAAAGCACAAGTGCAATCTTAACAGAACTAACAGGGCTATCACTATCACAACAATAGCACAGTTTCTCAGTTAAAGTTAGCCCTCCTCTAGCACAAAGGGGTGTCCCTAGGATTATGATTACCAAGACTTATGAGAGGAAGGGTTAAGATTAATGAAGAGTTGCCTTAAAACAGAAAATTAAATGGTTTATTAGGTTTATTTTTAAGGTGGTTGGAGTGTTGATAAACCAATTGGGAATATGGAGTCTTACTTTTCTAAGAGGACTGGAAATTATAAATGGATGGAGGTAAACACGCTGTTCAAACATGCAGAAATATACCTATGAATGCTAGATTAAATGGCTGGAAATTAACATATTTGTAGGCCCTTGAAAGGTGCTCTAGTTAGAGATTTTATTTCAAACCTAAATACACCATGCAAACTTTCAATGAAACAACATAACACCAATGCTTCAAATTTGAGGAAAAAGACAGCAAGAAGATGAAATAGATATCACCTCATTCACCATCCTTGTTCAATTACATAGCTGAAATAGATATCACCATCATGAAGTCATTCACCAGCAGATTTAGTAAAAGATCCCAGCACATAAAATCAGCAATCTGGAAATAACTGACAGCCACACATATAGAAAACTTTTGTATCACATATAGCTTTCATAAGAAATTAAGTATAAGACAAACAAAAGAGTAGTTTCTCCAAATTTTCAAAAGCCGTTACACTGTGAGGGAGCCTCTCTTATAGAATTAGGGCTCAAAACCCTCAAGTATAAAATAATAATATCCAAATGCTAGATCCATGATCTCTACTAAGAAAACAAAAAGAATAATATTCTCTAACTACCTTTTATATAAGTCAAAACCCTAGAACAATAAAATAGTAAAATAGAAGCATAGTTTTGAAAAATGGAACCAGTTTTGAACCAGCCCACCTATCTAACTAGGTATTGAATCAGCCCAGCTATCTAACCGGATTTTGAACCGGAACCGGGTTTTGAACCAGCCCACATATCCAACTGGGTTGTGAACTAGAACCGGATCAAACCAGATCGAATTGGATTCAATGAACCGGATTTGAAAAAAACACATAAAATAATTAAAATTTAATGAAAAAAATCACTTTTGAGATTTCAAACCATCATTCCAAACAATTAGAGACAAAATATGCAAAATCTGCTCATCTATATACCATGTAAGGGTGAATATAAAATGAGTGCAATACATATCAACAACAAAATGCATAATCAATGAGGCTCTAAATGGCCTCTAGAGTCCAAAAACAAAGCTACAAGCTACTAGGCCACTCGCCTACTACAAATCATTGATCAACATGATCGCTCATCAAACTCATCATTGATTCACCACTGCTAGAAATGGGATCATCAACAAGAGCTACATGAACATCATCTAGCTTAAAGTCTTAAGACTCAAATTCCCTAACATTTATATATGGTAGAAGCTGAAAAAGCTTAACATGCCTAACCAATGATTTTTGTTTGAATTAAGGGTTCATCTCCTCAACCTTACAATATGGTAGAAAAAGCTTAACATGACTAACCAATTATTTTGGTTTGAGTGAAGGGTACATTTTTGTTAAGGTCGTGGCAGAGAAGTTCAACAATCAATACCACCAAAATCAGACCAGTTCAACGATCAATACTACCAATATCAAGGCACATAAAGAGTTTCATGCTCTTGATTAAATGCCAATGCTTTTTCCAAAGAAAAAATTGTAATTTAATTAATGAAAACAAAATTACATGTTGCATCAGCTAAGAAAAAAGACCAACAACCAGTCGTGACTGGTGTTCAAATGTCATACAAGAGACCAATAATATACATATGAGGTGAAAAAACCAAGTTTTTCTCCCTTTCTTTTTTTCTACCTTTCACCATGCTCCTTGAGATGACGGGGGAGAGACAAGGGCGAGCTGATTTTCAGCAGTAGCTGCTCCATTGTCCTTGTCCGAGTCAGAGGTGTCTGATAGGTGATGCCATTTATTCCCACCAATGTTTGTAGCAACTGGTTCCTTTGTGGGCTTGTCCTAGTGTATTTGTATATCAAAAGGATCCTGAGGTTCTTTTTCTTGTGCATACGAGATGATTGTTGATTGATTGATCCCATCGAGAGTGGGTACTTCCGCTTCTTCTTCTATCTCCTCCTCTGTATCATATGGAGGAAATTGCCAACCTTTGGGTGCTTTCCCCGCCTTCTTCTTTCTTCAGTTATCTCTCTTTGCTTCAGGACAGGTATTTTGCAGATGACCAGTCTACCTGCATATTCTGCATCTGAAAGCAGTATATTCATAGTCTAGATGTTGCATCCATTTTTGTTGTTTATGTACCAACTGTATGCTTTCTAGTAGTCCTTTGTTGAGGTCGACTTCGACACAAATACGTGTGAAAGTGTAAATTCTCTCCTCCAGTCGTTGTGTATCTGTTTTGATGTATCGCCCAATGACATTCCCTATGCCCTCAAGGACATTGTCATTCCAAAAATGTAGGGGGAGGTTATACAACCTAACCCAAACGAGCATTCTGGAAACTACCATAGTGTTTGCATCAAAATCCGGGAACCATGGGGTGATGTAAACTCCCGTAGATCCCCAAAACCACAGTCTCTCCTGGAGTATGTAGTCTCTGATTTCCGAGTGTTGAAATTTAACTATGAAGAAGCCTTTGAAACATAGATGTATTTCGCACTCCATGGTCCAGTTTGTGAATATCCAATGTAAGAGATCCATTGGTTTGGGCCAAAAACTATTGAATCGGCATATAAGTGCTTGGGCTTCATATGTGTTGCGATGTTCGTCAATCTTAGGGATGTCTATGGCTAGTTCAAGAGTATGATTCAGTTGCTCTAAAATGCCAATCCTATACCCCAGTACATGAAATAATTCAATGAAAAATGTTGCAATCCTACCAATCCTAAAATCTTGAATATTATTAAGTAAATTGAATTTTGAGTGGGATATGAAATTCTACTTTCTCCATATGAAGTCTGATAAAATTGGAACCACTCCCAAACATCCTAAAACAATTTGAATTAATGGTAATGTGAAAATTTTCAGTAAAAGTTGACATATCTTTTATCTATTGACATTTCCATTATCTTTCCTTTTTATCCTTTTACTTTAAGAATTTAAAATTAACATAGCATTGTTAAGGTTGAGTTAGGATTTTTGTTTAGGTTTAGGGTTTAGGAAGGGGAGGGTTGGTTTAATAGCCAAGCAAGGTTGTTTTGGGAGGAAAACATCCCCTAGTTTCCTCCAAAACCACCTAAAAACAACCACTATGGGCCCTTGACTCCCCACACACATCTGAGATCAAACCAGCTAGTCAGGGTCGGTTTGTACCTGTTAGGTACCAGACCAGACGATTTGGTACCTAAGTAGTACAAACCGACCCTCCAACAAGGTTTTTCTATTGGTTCATTACCCAACCTTATTTGATCAGCCGGTTTGACCAGTTACCGATTCAGAACGATTGATTTAAAAAAAATATGAATAGAAGGGAAATGTATTGGGGATGTCACTTGTCCTCTCAAAATGCAAAGCATCTTGTTTGATTATGCTAACTTGACCATATAAATTTTTCCCAACTGCCATGTGTGACATCTTCTAAATGAGCACTCCTCAAGAATCATCAAGAAATGTGCAATAGATCCATAAATAAAGGAGCACTCTGTTGATTAGAGAGTTAACCTCATCAAAAGACTAACAACATGCCCAAAATAGCTTTGGCACTTCATCCAAGGGACCGTCAAGCTCATCCATCATGAGAAACCTTATGAATATGTGCAATAAATACCATAGAGATATTATAACATCCTCCAAGGACCATAAATGACCTCAAATAATGTGCCCAAGACATAGGTCCACGTGCATTAAACTCAGCCAAACTCCCAAGTCCATGAAATGAGGTAGGCGCTCTAGCATAATGGGCATAAGGGTGCTACACCTCAAAACATGTACCCAAAAAGAGGTGCAACCTAATATAATAAACATGAATTGTGGCACGCCCTCAAAGACAAGCATAAACTAATCAAAACCATGTACCATCATGTGAAACCATGTGCCAAACTCATCAATTCCTCTCCATAACCATGGGAAAAACAAAGAAGCGACCAAGTAAATTGTGTGAAGTAGTTAGGCCTCACGCATAAATATGCTAAGATGTGATGATTCAATTAAATGCTCTATGACACAAGGAGCCAACAATCTCAACAATACCATCCTAAGGCTATGAATACCACATGCACTGGAGCATTCCTTAATCAAGCCAAAGCATCATGAAAAGTGCACCAATATAGCCATTAGACTTTGGAGGTCTAACCACCTGGAAAAATGTGTAAATGGGGGAGCGCTTCAATAAGCAAGTCATGAAACATGATGAAGAATCCACCAATGACAACAATAGACCTCCTCCAACCAAAATGCTCCAACAACAAACAAAGAAGGTACCAACTCCAAGGTAGAGCACTCTAGGGTGTGTGAAAATTCTGTAACCTCTGGAATCCTATTGCAGCAACTGGAAGATATTCACCTAACTGTTAATTTTAACTTAACAATCTATTTGCAGCTAACTACGGCAAACATTGAATACATCACACTGAAATCTACACAAATAAACTACGGAAGAAATACAAGTGCGGAAACAAAACTAAACAAGAATAGATCACACACACATTTGACACAGTTATTTTTGGACCAATGTCCCCCGAAAAAACCAATGCGGGAAAACCGATGCAGCAGCTGAGGGTTTATATATTATGCAATAAATATTTCTGAGTACAAATCTATGATTGACACATTCGTCAAATCTACAGAGAAACTAACAGAAGAGATCTTGTGAGACAAACCTCACTCCTCCACGGGAACTCGACATTGATTAGCACCAAAACTGGACTGCCTTGCGCTGCCTCTGCGCAGTCTTTGCGTGACAGCGATGGTTGCCCTCTATCTCTGCGTTGGTCTCACTGCTAGCTGGAAACTGAAGCCTTCTGGCCTCCGGAAAATCTCTCCGAGATTTGGCACTGGCCCAATGTTGTCTCCTCGACAAGGAAACGACTTCCCTTCATCCTTTGCGCAGTGACTGCGTAAGCACTGTGTCACTGACTCTGCGCTACTACTGTGGCTCTCTCTGTCTCTGCTACTATGCACTCTTCGCCTCAGGAATCCTTCCAACTGGAATTATTGCCCCTCTCTGCAAAAGATCTCACAATCAAATTTTCTCTTTGAGCACTGCTCACTAAAGAAATCGATCTTTGATCTCTGCCAAATGTATTTTCCAAATGACCCTTCAAGCCATTCTTATAGTCTTCTCATTGAAACTTGAACAGCCCAGATTAGATCTCTAATCAATGACTAAGATTAACTCTTGACTTGATCCGCCTTTTCTAGAACATTCACACCCATATTCTATTAATTCCCTTTAATTATTTTATTTTCCTAAGTTTAGACTTAGTGTCCCTTTAAAAATAATTAATTATTTTAATAGAATACAATACGGGTGGGAATTTCACCAAACGATTTATGGGTTATCTGGAATACATGTGTCTAAGCCTCTCCACAAAATTTGAGACTTGGGACCCCAAATCAACACTCCCTCTTAGCGAGGAATGTGCTCTAACAATATGCCCTGCCGCACACTGCTTTGATGCTGTCTAACATTGCTACCCATCAACTCTGCACAAACACTGCATCTGTACTGCTGCTGATGCTGAGACTGCCACTGTCAACAATGCATCCATACTGCAACTCCCTCTGAATTCTACATTTGTGTTGTTGTTGACTCTGCCACTGCCAACTGCTACTGCATTGCATCACAGTTGCTTTCTGCAACTGAAAAACATCCAAAATTGGACAAGTATAATGCATCTCGGTGATGAAGATATGATTGCTGCTAGCCTCTACGTTGTCCTCTGAAGCTGTTGCACTGCTACTGGCTTCTGCACTATGCCTTCCTACAATGTTGCCATCTCCTCTCTGCGTTGCTCAGATGCTGGCACTGCTAACTACTGCATTGTCATTTCTGCACTCCTCTACACCAACTAGCACCCATCCATCTTGCTCCTTCTGATTTGGGCTCCCGTAGCAAGGTGATGATCAGAGAGGTGGATTCCTCAAGGATCCTGCCCAATCTTGTAGATCTCTGGGTCTACAACTCAAAATCAGCCCACCTCCCTCCTAGAGGTATATGGGCAATCATAGCAAATTCCTCCTCTATCTTTGTTGCTCCGGCTTGAGGATCATGCTTCTCATCCTTGTCCTTCTTTCTGAAAGGACACTGTGTGGCATAATGTCCCATCTCGATTCTCGCCACATCGGAAGCATTTGATCTTTGACAGATCCTTTTGCCTCTTGCGCTACTCTGGTTGCCCCTTTGATGCAAGGGCCGCATTCTCCTCCTCCTCCTTAATCTTCGAACTTCTGTTGTTGCCACCCTCAAGTTGACACTTGAGGAAGTCTCTTTGTATCTCTTCTTGCTGAAGAGCTGCCCACATTGACTCCCAGTCCAACAAGTTCTCTCTACCCAGGATGCTCTGGACAAAGACTTGATAGTCCTCGGACACTGAATTGAGGGCCAATCTGACCATCTTTGTGGCCTTAGGAGCTGCTCCTACGACTGCCAACTGATCTCAATTTTCTTGAAGTCTAGACAGGAAGGATCAATATGCTCTCCCCTCTGCATCCTGGTGGTCCGCATTTTCTCCTCCAGAAACATCTTTCGCTGCTCGGAAGATTCCTCATACAACGTAGCCAACGCATCCCACGTCTCCTTGGCTGTCCCTTTGGTTGAGATGTGTGAAACAATATGATCCTTCACTCTGTCGAGGATCAACTGCTTGGATTTTGCCATATTCATCTTGAAGGCCCTTAGTGGTGTTGCATCCACCGGTTCAGCTTGAGCATTGTCGATAAAGTGCTCGAGGTCATGCTCATTTAGAAGGAAGGAAATCCTTGCCTTCCAGATTACATAGTTGGACGGCACCCTCCAACCGGTCCTTGTCACGCAATCCATTGGTGGCCATCTCACCCAACTGTTGTCGATCTGCAACCTCTCACACTCTGCGAAGCTGACTTTACGCACTCCTTGTGGAGCAAGCCACAAAATTTGTTGCTACTGCATGGGGAATCTGAGTTTCTTGGGCAAGAAATTCTCCGAGGTCAAAAATCCCCAAAAATTGTGTTTCAGCTACTCTTCTTGACGCTCTGCACTAGCAATCACTGTTGCGTGGTTAACTACATCCCTCCAGTTGTTGATCTACGTAGATCTATTGCACTGCTCCCTCTGCCTCGGACAAACAGCAATCTGGAACAATCCTACCTCTCTGTCGGCTCACTTAGAGAGAGATTTTTGTGTTGGTCTAGTCCTCCAAGCTTGGACTGCACAATCAACTAGGAGTTCAGTCTGTTGCTTATGCAGTTCTTTGACCCCAGCTTCACCAACATTGAAACTGTTGGATTTGTTCTTTTGTTCCTCCTGCACTCAGCTTAAACAAGCTTTGATACCATGTGAAAATTCCGTTAACCTCTGGAATCTGGCAGCAGCTGGAAGATATTCACCTAGCTATTAATTTTAACTTAACAATCTATTTGTAGTTAACTACGACAAACACTGAATACATCACACTGAAACCTACACAAATAAACTACGGAAGAAATACAAGTGCGGAAACAAAACTGAACCGGAAAAACCCAATGCATAGAAACTGGTGCAGCAGCTGAGGGTTTATATATTATGCATTAAATATTTCTGAGTACAAATCTATGATTGATACATCTGTCAAATCATATAGAGAAACTGACAGAAGAGATCTTGTGAGACAAACCTCACTCATCCACGAGAACCCAACACTGATCAGCGCCAAAACTGGACTGCCATGTGTTGCCTCTGAGTAGTGACTGTGTCACTCTACATAGTCTTTGCGTCACAACGATGGCTACCCTCTGTCTCTGCGTTGGTCTCTATGCTGGCTAGAAACTGAAGCCTTCTGGCCTCCGAAAAATCTCTCCGAGATCTAGCACTGGCCCAATGTTGTCTCCTCAACAAAAAAACAACTTCCCTTCAACCTCTGCGCAGTGACTGTGTCACTGACTCTGCGCTACTATTGTGGCTCTCTCTATCTCTGCTGCTATGCACACTCCGACTCAGGAATCCTTCCAACCGGAATTACTGTCCCTTCCTACAAAAGATCTCACAATCAAATTTTCTCTCTGAGCACTGCTCACTAAAAAAATCGAACTCTAATCTCTACCAAATGTATTTTCCAAATGACCCTTCAAGCCATTCTTATAGTCTTCGCATTGAAACTTCAACGGCCTAAATTAGATCTCTAATCAATGGGTAAGATTAACTTTTAACTTGATCTGCCTTTTCTAGAACATTTACACCCGTATTCTGTTAATTCCCTTTAACTATTTTATTTTCATAAGTTTAGAGTTCGGGTCCCTTTAAAAATAATTAATTATTTTAATAGAATACAATCCGGGTGGAATTTCACCAAAAGATTTCTGGGTTATCTGGAATACATGTGTCTAAGCCTCTCCACAAAATTTGAGACTTAGAGCACATATGATGCTACCCCAAATCAACAGGGAGCAACAAGAATAAATGAACAAGTGGACTGCCCTCACTGGGACACCTCAACATCCACATAGTAATCAAAGATACACTATCACAAGGGAATTGCTTGTCTAGGATAATGTGTACAAGTAAAATGCCACTCATCAAAGCTAAGAGCTAGGATGTCAACTAAATGATAATCAATGATACATGTGCATCTACAAAGTTAAAATATGGCTCAAAAGACATCATACTCCATGTTTCCCCTGCAAGATAACAACTTCTAGAGACACTCATTTGGGTGTGATGATGTTGGTTTGATAAGCTTTCCAACTCATGTTCTTCTAATTCAATTATGTTCTTCCACTTATTCCATTAGATGCAAAATGATATATGTCTCACATCACTCAAGATCTCTTTCAAATGGACTTTGCCATGGTATATCAGCTCGTATACCTTAGCCATCAAATGTTACAAGCACTCAAAGATGATACCCCATGCATGATCATTATTCTAATTGTTATGCTCTGCTCTCTTGTGTGGATGTTCTTTTTAAGCATGGTGACGATGGTTTCTTTATTAAGTTGTGAACGTAACAAATTTTGGGTATGATCTAATAACATGTCTTAACAATAAAGATTGTATTAGTTTGTCGCATTTTACCGTGGGGGGATATAATTATCCTTAGATAATTGTCGTCGGGACTTGGGAAAAGTTGTACTAACGAAGATCTCATTGAGTTAATGTTCTTCATATCCTAACCATACTTAACACCTTCCATCTTTCCCTTTCACTCCCATCTCATTTCATAAAAAGATATTAATTCTACTCATGTTTGACTTATCGCATGTTATCTAGCAAGGTCTAATCAAGCAAATTGAATAGCAATATAAGCCAAAGACAAAGACGAAAATGGCTAGAGAAAAAAAGCACCAAAGTAAAGAACAAAAAAATCATGAAGCTAGAGATATACCACTTCATTAAAAAGGCTTAATCCCTAAGTCCTGACTCCTATGCTAAAAAAACGCATATCCAAAGAAAATGACTGAGAAACCAAGGAAAAATATAAAAAAGGGCCATAAATAAAGTGACAGGGTTGTAAATCTAACTAAATATCCCTCTTAAAAAAGACTTGCCTGCACAAAATGAAGATTCCTATCTCTAGAACGCTAGTTGGACCGTTTAGAGGACCTTTATAACATCATCGTACGTGACTTTGAAAGTCAATACATGGAGCCCCTTTCCCCTTTCCCATAAGTTATTTCATTATTTTACCTAGTTCTAACCAAGTGACTTAGGAAATACTTCTTGACTTAAGAGTTGGAAAATGTAATAAGGGTAAGGCTATACTATAGTGGTCAGCTTAGTCAAATTATAAAGTTAACTTATACTACAATGTTGTTAAAAGAGATTACTTATTGTACATTTCCTAATGGCTTGTGTTGAGACTTGATTCACTATTATAGTTGGGCGCCCCATTGTTGTTTTTGTACACTAAGCCTCAAGATCCATGTACTAGCAAACAAACATATTTGTATACACTAGGATCCACAACACTGCATTGGGATATATGTCAATGCCTAGGGATATGTGACAATACATTGACATCATCGAGAGGTGTCCACATCATCACTTGTACACTTGGTGGCATATGGAGCACGTATTGGCTCATCATGGTGGTCACTACTTGATATCCTAGCGTACATGAGAAGTGCACCCCTTTTGGACCTCTCTTTCACACAGGTCATTTCTATCCTTTTGGAGATGGTTTTTACTTGGCACATGTATGAACACTTCCTATGCACATTTTTCTCTCCTAAGTCATGTGTGAGATCTCTAGAGCCTTCTAGAAGGGCACACTAAATTCTCTCTTGTTTGCACTGTGAAGCATGCAATTGAAATGTATTAACTATAAGAAATTTTTACTTGCAATACTTATATATAGATGTATAACTGAATACATGGTATTTAAAAATATATATATTAATAACAAAAAATTGTTTCAAATACAATGTTTCCATGTCCAAAATATATATATAACCCATGTATTCACTTATACATCTCCCTCATAGTGGGATGTGAAACACTTATCAGTGTAATGATAATCTTTTTACTTTAATTGCTCTTTTTATATTTTTTTTTTCTTCATGGAAAATCAGGGTAGAACCCGGTAGATCCACCCGAA
Source organism: Pinus albicaulis (assembly GCA_034641835.2). Lineage (NCBI taxonomy): Eukaryota > Viridiplantae > Streptophyta > Pinopsida > Pinales > Pinaceae > Pinus > Pinus albicaulis. The sequence continues at coordinate 514,701,817 of CM076573.1, read as the reverse complement.
GGGACCACACCCCCCAGCCAAACTAATCCGAGCCTAACCCCGAGAGCATCAAGGAGAAATGAACCCATGACGTCCCAATGGCAAGGTGTTTTTATGTAATATTCCCGGGAAATTAATTGCCTAAGTGACGAAATAGCCTATCAATAACCGTAGGCTGCAGTGCTCCATATGTGAAAATTTCAATCCATAAAATATTTCTGCAGTGATAGATTTATTTCTCCTACTTATTATTTCCAATAAGTTATTTACAGAATTCTTCTAGTAAATTTCGAAATAAATACTACTGCAGCATTCACTTAAGTATATGCAGAGAAAGGAACAGTAAGAAATACAAGCATAAGAATCAATCACATGAACACACTTATTTTTGGACAAGTGTCCCTGGAAAAACCCAATGTGGGAAAACTAGTGCAGCAGATGAGGGTTTATATATTATTCTTCAACAATGAAATTCTTTACAAGGAAAAGGTTGGCATAATTCTTTAGAAAACACCTGAGATAAATTCTCCAGAACCCTCTGGAGATTTTCTGAAACCCGGAAGACCCACTGCTTCCCTCTGCGTCACTCTGTATGTCTCTCTGTGTAGTGCCTGCGTCACTCTACGTGGGATTTCTACGCTACCTTCTTTGGCCTTCTGCGTCCTTCTATCCTCAACCATTGTCACTACTGACTCCCTCTCCTTCTTCTGCCCTGCAACTCTCCCTCTGAAATCGAATTCTATTCCTTCATAATCGACTTCCTGAGTGTATGCCCGGCTTGCTTTCCAAATGACCCTCAAGCCTTCTTTTATAATCTTCTCATTGACAAATCAATGACCCAAATTAGAAATATAATCAATGGCCAAGATTAAAACTCGACTTGATCTTCGTTCTCTAGAAGATTCACACTCAATTTTATTAATACCCATTAATTATTTAATTTCCCTAAGTTTAGACTTAGGGTTTTAATAAAACATAAACTGAGTGGAATTTCCACAAACGATTTTTGGGTTCTTTGGAATACTGATGTCCAAGCCTCCTTACAAATTTTGAGACTTGGGACACTTTCCGATGCTACAAAAAACAACACTCCCTCTTAACAAATAAAGTGCTCTAGCAAAAATGCATGTTGCATGTTGCTCTGTCTTGAAGCATCCTCTGCGTTGTTGATGTCTGGCTGCTGCCCCTCATCTGTTGAGCTGATGCCTTCTGTACTACTGCCCATGGCATTGTCACTGTCACTGTCACTGCCTCATTTGTACTGCAGCTCCCTCTGAATCATGAGCCTATCCATTCCTGCTACTGAAATGGATTCTTGATCATCCCCATCTTTTCTTTGAAATAGACAAACTTAGTCTTCCCCAGAGCTTTCATGAGGATATCTGCCACTTGTTTTCCTGTAGGAGTGTACTCCAATTGTACAGCTCCCCTTTGGACACAATCTCTGATGAAATAACACTTGATGTCAATGTGCTTCGACCGATCATAAAACACAGGATTCTCAGAGAGCTTGATGCAACTCTAATTATCACATAGAATGTGGTCGCCTCCATCTTCTCCTTGAGTAAGTTCACAAGCAATTTCCGAAGCCATATGGCCTCACACGAAGCCGTGCTTGCTGCCATATATTCAGCTTCTACGGAGCTCAGAGCCATGGATTTTGTTTCCTGCTGCACCAGGAGGTCATTCCTGATCCAATACTGAAACAGTACCCACTAGTACATTTCAGATCTACTGGGCTCCTAGCCCAATCTACATCAGTGAACCCACTCAACCTGATGTCATTGCCTCTGGTCTATTTCAGTCCAAGGTCGATTGTTCCTTGTAGATATCTGAGAACATGTTTGGCTCCTAGCCCTCCTAGGTTCCACCATGAACTGATTGAGAGTATTGACAGCATAACAGATGTCTGGTCTCGTGTTTACCAGATACATCAGAGAACCTATGAGCTGCCTATACAAAGTAGGATCGGCCTCATCATCTTCGAATGTGTCAATTTTCTTCTAGTTGGTAATCATTGGAGTAGCCATGGGTCTACAGTCCTCCATCTAAAATCTTTTCAGAACTTCTGTAGTATATCTTCCTTGACCAAGGAAGATCTCACTCTTCTGCTGCCAAACTTCCAACCCCAAAAAATAATGCATCAGCCCTAGATCCTTCATATCGAATTCCACAGCTAAATTCTCCTTAGAATCCTTGATGAGCCTAGATGATCCTGTTAGGAATAGAGCATCCACATACAACACTAGTATTAGAGGCTCATCCCTACTCTCAGATAGTAGAGATTGGGATCTGCGTCACTCTTGACAAATCTCATTTTCTACAGTTAGTTGTCAATTCAACCATACCAAGCTCTAGGGGCTTGCTTCAGTCCATACAAGGCCCTCTTGAGCCTGCACACATGAGTTTTCTGCTCATGCGTCTCAAAGCCCTTTGGTCGTTCAATATATACTTCTTCTTCTATCACTCCATTCAGGAACACAGTCTCGACATCCATCTGGTGAATCTCCCATCCCATCTGTGCAGCAAGGGATATCACGGATCTAATAGAAGTATATCAGGCTACTGGGGCGAAGGTCTCCTCATAGTCTATCCCTTCCTTCTGAGCATACCCCTTAGCCACAAACCTGGCTTTAAATTTCTCGATGTTTCCATCTGCAGCATATTTGATCCATCTCGAACCTACAACTGATCTATCCTGAGGCCTAGGAACCACTTCCCAGACATCATTCGTCATGATGGAGTTGTACTCCTCCACCATTGCATCGACCCATACCTGGTCCTGAGTTGCCTCCCGAAAACTAGAGGTTTCCCCAAACTGCGCTACCAAAGCTTGGTACCTTTTAAGTTGCCTATGCTACCTCTTCTCATTTCTGGGAGCTCCGACAAACTCTTCTGCATCCCTCATAATTTGTCGCAATTCCTTGCTCATCCTACCAGTAGTAGTGGGTGGATCCACCTGCTCTCCTTCCTGCAAGTCCTCGAGAGATGTATCCCTTGGATCCCCATGCTTTGGAGAGGCACTCGTATTACCCTATGCAGGTCGTTCTGGTTGGACCAGCGGATCCTCCTCATACTGCGTAGTAGAAGGCATCTCTCGGGATTTTCTGAAGGCCCTTTCGTCCATGAACTTCACATCCCGTCATACTACAATCTTCCTGCCCTCGGGAATGTATATACGGTACGCCTTTGCGTTCTCACTATATCCCATCAGATATCCCTTTTCTGTAGTCTTATCCAATTTCTTCCTCTTCTCTTCGGGCACATGACAATATGCTGCACTGCCAAAGATCCTATAGTGGCTTACTTCAGACTTGCTGCCAGTGAAGACACTTTCAGGAGTGATCTTACCCAATGCATTATGAGGAATCTTGTTTTGTACGTAGACAGTTGTATTACAAGCTTTGGCCCACAGAAATTTGGGCATGTCTTGATCATACAACATTGCCCTTGCAGCCTTGACAATAGTTCTATTTTTTCTCTCTGCAATTCCATTCTGCTCCGGATTATACAGAGCAGTCCACTCTCTTTTGATGCCTTCCCTTGCGCAGAACTCTGTGAAGTCTTTATCAGTGTAGTCTCCACCATTGTCTGATCACAATGTCTTGATCCACTTCCCTGTCAGATTCTCCACCAGAGCTTTAAACTCCTTGAATCGACCAAAGACTTCGTCCTTGGTCTTCAGAAAGTAGATCCAGGTCTTCCTTGAATGGTCATCAATAAAGGTGACGAAATATTCGGCACCACTAAGAGCTCTAGTGGACATTGGTCTGCAGATGTCTGAGTGTATTAAGCTCGACACACTCTTAGCCCTATTGCTGCTTCTATGGTATGTTGCCTTGGTATACTTTCCCAATACGCACCCTCGTTAGACATTGTCTCGCTTGGTGCTCAGTTCTAGAACTCCCGTGATAGTCTTCTCGAGAATTCTTAACGCCCCATGATGCAAGTGCCCCCTTCTCATGTGCCATAACTCATTCAAGTCCTTCTCATTAATGTTGCCTATCAGTTCCATTTGGGATTCGAGTTGTAACTTGTAGAGTTTATTGCTTCGGACTCCGATTTGTGCCTTCTTCTTCCAACTTGGGTGTTTGACGTATACTCTATTTCGAATGAAGTAAACGTCATAGCCTTTGTTTTGAAGTTGCGACACAGAGAGTAAGTTCATCCCCAAACCAGGCACATGCAACACATTGGTGGCTCGAAGCCTATTACCAGCTTCCGTTTGAAACATAGTTTCAAAACCAGGCCGAACCGAATTGGAACCGGCCGAGTCGACCGAGCCGAAGGGTAGGCCGGTCCAACTCGGCAGTTGAACCGGTCAGGCGGCCGGTTTGTTACCGAGCCAGCCAGTTTTTTGACCGACTTGGCCGGCTCGGTAACAAACCAGCCGGCTCGGCCTGGTCCGAGTTAAACCGGCCGGTTTGTTCTAGCTAGCCAGGGGCCCAAAAACAATAAAAAATCGGACTTGAAAATGAAATTGTTTTTGCTGTTAGGTTTTGTTTAGGCTATCTAACCCCTCCCCATCCTATTTAACTTACCCAACCCCTCTCAATACCTCACATCTATCTCATTGAATTTGCTTGAGCATTTGTGAGGGTTTTCTGAAGAGTTGTGGAGTTGGTTTTTGGAGCAACTTCATGGTAATGTTAAATTCTTAAAGTAAAAGTGACATTCTCCTTAATCTTCATTTTCATCCTTTCACTTAAATTTTTAACATTACCATGAAATGACTCAAGGATGTTTGAGAGTGGTTCCGACCTCATTGGATTTCATATGGAGAAAGTAGAATTTTAGATCTCATTCAAAATCCAGCAGACATATCAGTTTTTCAGGATTTCAGGATTGGGTTATTGCAATGTTTCCATCGAATTTTGTCATGTATTAGGGTATGGAACTCGTATTTAATCAAGAGCACCAATCCCTCTATGTACCTTGATGTTAGTGACATTGGTTATGTTTTTTGTTTTGATCTCTATATCATCATCCTGTATTGGACAGTGCACTGGGTGCAATTTTGATATAATGGATATATTCATGAGCCTACTTTGATCATATGTTGTCTTTTGTGACTTGTCTATATTGTAATGCTTTGTGTTTGGAAACATCAATAAAAATCTTTAAATTTATGTTTTTGTACAAAAAAATTAATATTTAATGTATTTTTTACAAAAACAGAGTCATTGAAACCGAGTCGACCGAGTCATTACCGATTCGGAGTCAGAGTCCGAGCCGACCCTTGGCCTGGTCGGAACCCGATTCCGTTTTTTAAAACACTGGTTTGAAATACTATGGTACCTCTTCCAACAAGGGTACATTTCGCCTTATTGCCCATGGTGATTTTAAAGTTCATCTGCTCTTCTTGGTAGTTTGAGAAACATTCTCACACTCCTGTCATGTAAGCAGAAGCCCCACTGTCAATATACCAGATCTCAAGAGAAGCAGAGCTTGATACAGAAGCAAATTCTTCTTCCAATTTGGATTCCAGAACAGAAACGTCGTGATCCATCTGTTCTTTCATGCTTTCCATCTTCTCTGGAGAACTGCATGAAACCTTCCGAGTTGTTGCTGCAACAACGTCTGATCTATGTTCTATCGCCGATTCTCTGCTCCTGTTACTCAACCTGGCTCTGATACCATGTGAAAATTTCAATCCATAAAATATTTCTGCAGTGATAGATTTATTTCTCCTACTTATTATTTCCAATAAGTTATTTACAGAATCCTTCCAGTAAATTTTGAAATAAATACTACTACAGCATTCACTTGAGTATATGCAGAGAAAGGAATAGTAAGAAATACAAGCATAAGAATCAATCACATGAACACACTTATTTTTGGACAATTGTCCCCAGAAAAACCCAATGTGGGAAAAACGGTGCAGCAAATGAGGGTTTATATATTATACTTTAGCAATAAAATTCTTTACAAGGAAAAAAGTGGCAAACTTCTTTAGAAAACACCTGAGGTAAATTCTCCGGAACCCTCTGGAGATTTTCTGACACCCGGAAGACCCACTGTTGGATTTAGATTCCATGTTGAGAATTTAGAGGGCTGGAGATTAATTCAAAATTCTCCTCTTCATAATTACTTGTGAGGTTACTTGAGTTACTTAGGTCTTCCCTTTGTTAGCTTATTAAATCTTTCATCAAGTCAATTATCAAAAGACACGAGACACAAGAATTAGGCTCATAGAGGCAAGGTAAAACCTCTCCCTCTAGGAGAGGAAAACCCACGAGAAATTCTTCTTATATATCTTCAAATGACAAGTACCATGACCAAGAATTAGACCCTTGACCTATATATGCATCCAAGACCTTGTCCTTATTTTTTGATGTCCTTCAATGTTGATCCTTCTTCTATTCACCAAGTGGCACTGTTCTGCACCAATACTTCCTTTGTAACTTTAGGAACTTGAGATGTATATAAGTTGTAGTTAGGAAAGTAAATCACAGATTTACTTTCCTACTTTCTTTCACTTTCTCAGTGCTCCTTCTCTTTAGCATATCTACAAGATTTTGTCGAGACCACTGTTCCAATTTTCATGAACTGGAAATGAATACCAATGTTACCTTTGATCTGCTCTTTCACTTCTGGACAGTCCGCAAACCCTTCTTAGTTTGATCCGCACTTTAACATAGGAACGTTGCCCCTTGAATGTTGCATGTATCTATACCCTATATGTTGTAACCACTTCAGGATTATATGCACAACCTTTGATGAACAGCCAAAGACAGTCCGCACTTCTGTTCTGGAAGACCACAGCAAATTATTACACTAAGATACCACGAGGATGTATCTTAAACTGTCCTGAAGCTTGTCCACAATCTGCACTGAAACTTCAACCAAAATTCCACACTTCTGTTTCAGATATTACCGAAAAACTTGTCCTCAAAGTGACTGCAAAACAGAGGTATACATAGAGGTAATTACACTATCTTTAGGTCGACCTACCAGTTAGCTTGTAGGCTGAGTAGTCCAACTGATGAAGGCCGACCTTAACACATCAATATAGCTTCTCTTCCAGCGTAGATTTGAGGGCTGACATAAGCTCTTCTTCCATGGATTCTTGGACAAGATCTTGGAGCATTTAGACTAGATTATTCATACATATGACACCTAATTATATTTATTCCTAGAAGACAAGAACCTAATACACATCAAGAAGAAGTCTATTTAACCTATAATAAAATCTTGCTCATGAAACCCATGAAGCAAGTACAACAAATATACATTTTATTATCTTTGTCTTCTTCTTTACATAAATACATAATTACATAGTCAATATAAAAAACGATCCTAGTTACACTTTTTCAACACTCCCTCTTAACTAGGGAGGTATTCATAGAGGTACATGGTCACTTTCAAACTGAAGAATCTCATAAAAAGAATCGGATTGGTAATCGCATTTGTATAGCATCATATCAACCAGCAGTGTCCTAGTGCAAGGCCTTGACTAACAGCCCCATCTCTCAACGAAACAACGGGCTACAATGTTGGCAAGACACATGACTTATAGACACCATAGTCATTGTCTCTCCAAGGTACAAACTCCACCCAGGTGTTCCCCGAGTATGACCTTCTTGGACTATTCTTCTCTTGGGTAGCCAGCCCTCAAAGAAAATCGGTCCTCGACAACTCTTATCTTGAATGCCTTATCTCATTCTCAAAGAGTATCGAATGCCAGATGATTACCCAATCCTCCATTCTGTCTTCCAGGTGAAGACCAGAATGATGTGTCTATCCATTCTCTCCACATGGCCTTCACTAAGACTTACGGCTGTTAGTCCTGGTCTAGTGCATGACACATGTATTAGAGAATCACATACATCACTCCCTCTCAACTCAGGAAGGACATACTTCAAGTTTCTTCCAAGTAAGAAACTTACCACCAGGTTCCCTCTCAATCAAGGTCCTGCAGTAGCAATGGTGAGACAGCGAATTGCTCAAGAAGAATTCCTCCCCTCGATGTCATGGATTTCGATATTGAGGAATCTTCAAACTTTGGCTACATAGGGCACAGATCATCCATCACTTTCAATCATGAATCATGTCAACCATCAAAAATTGATTCATTAGTCTTTCTCATTTGGTCCATCTTTATGCCATATTGCTTTCCTTCGAATCATCTCCAAGGACCATACATCCTTTCTCATGATTAGCATCCCTGCACAAACTCATCCAGATAAACATATACATATGAACTTTTAAAACAAAAGTTACCTCAGTGATGATCTTTCACCATGACATCTTCCTGTAGGCATCGGCATCCTTTATTCAGATTGACACATCTCCTAATGATATGCTTTGTCAAGGGTCTTCTTCTTTACCAGATTTTTGTCAGAGTCTACATATCCTCCCAGGAGATCTCCTAGTCACATCTTCTTGGCTTCTGGATGATAACTACCTCTTGACATGGTTGCATTTCATTATCTCTTCCTTTCTGCGCATTCTTCATTTCCAGGAACTTACAAATTCTCCAGTTCCTCATTCATATACAACCACCTCATATTCCATGAAGATATATTATGTTGATTTCATCTGTTAGTACACCAAAAGATCCTCCTTCATAGATCATACTTCTAAATATAGAAGTCCATTACCTGCAACCATATGACATGACTTTACAGCATCCAGTGTCAGCATATATATATATATATATATATATATATATATATATACCTCATACATATGACACCTAATTATATTTATTCCTAGAAGACAAGAACCTAATACACATCAAGAAGAAGTCTATTTAACCTATAATAAAATCTTGCTCACGAAACCCATGAAGCAAGTACAACAAATATACATTTTATCATCTTGGTCTTCTTCTTTACATAAATACATAATTACATAGTCAATATGAAGACCAATCCTAGTTACACTTTTTCAACATGCATCACTGTGCATGTCTCTCTGCACAGTGTCTGCATCAGACTGCGTCGCTCTGCGTGGGCTTTCTGCGCTGCCTTCTCTGGCCTTCTACATCGTTCTCTCCTCGACCTTTGTCACTATTGACTCTCTCTCCTTCTTCTACCCTACAACTCTCCCTCTAAAATCGAATTCTATTCCTTCAAAATCAACTTCCTTCGAGTTACTGAGTGTATGTCCGGCTTGTTTTCCAAATGACCCTCAAGCCTTCTTTTATAATCTTCTCATTGATGAATCAACGGCCCAAATTAAAAGTCTAATCAATGGCCACGATTAAAACTTGACTTGATCTTCGTTTTCTAGAAGATTCACACTTTGTTTTATTAATAAACATTAATTGTTTAATTTCCCTAAGTTTAGACTTAGGGTCTATATTAAAATAATTAATTATTTTAATAAAACATAAACCGGGTGAAATTCAACAAACGGTTTCTGGGTTCTTTGGAATATTGATGTCCAAGCCTCCTTACAAATTTTGAGACATGGAAGACTTTCTGATGCTACAAAAAACAACACCATAAAGAGGAGAAACCACAAAATTCCCACTATTGAGCAAGTTTTGGGGTAGCTGAGAGAAACAAAAAACAACACCACTAAGGGGAGAAACCCCCAAAATTCCCACTGTTGGGCAAGTTTTGAAGTAGCTGGGCGAAAAACCGAAAGTTGGAGCTTGGAGTAAAGTTTACAAAATCAATTACGGAGTCCCTCAAAGAAATCTATAAATTCAAAAGGATTGGACTCATTAGAATCATCACTGAATTGGATCATTTATTGATTGGATTCATTTGAATCATCATTGAATTGGATCATTTTATCTTTGTTCTTTTGAGCCTGAGGCTCTGAGGGTTTTAAGACCCCTTTCCCCTGTCAATTTCGGTAGTGAAAGATTCCTCCTTAATTGACATATTTTTTATTCTTTATTTTATGTATTGTTACAGGGAAACTATCTAAAGATCAGCAAAGTTATCTGAAGGACTTGTTTGGGCACGGGATTCAATTTCTGTTTGGTACATGAGTTTCCTTTGAAGGCAGCGGGGAAGGAAAAATCTTTGGGACGTCATCTGTGATCATCAAGGGTCGTTGTGCTTCCCTGGACAGGCCTGCGAAAGAGCTAAGGCAGATTCCTTCGGCAGTACCAAGTGTTGACGACACATCGTAGTGGAATTCTGCAGGTTTGTTTGGGCGGTCCAAACTCTAGTCCCGTGCAAGGTGACCAGTGAAGTAACGAATCAATTCCGCAGCGGATTGGATGTTATTGTAAGGTTTTCGGTGCTGATGATTTTCGTCTATCATTTGACAAGAGTCGTTGTCGGTGGTGTGGGACCGTTGCTCCAGGAAGATCCCGAGACTATCCAAAGGACCTGTGGCACGGGATGGATACGAACAGGTTACGACTCTCTGTAATTTCGATGTGCAGTTTTTAACCAGGGACGAAGATTAAGAGTTTTTTTAACCGGGGAGATGAATTGTGAAGCCCAAGACTGTAACAAGGGATCGGAATCTTTTGAAATTCAGCATTGACTCCATGTTACGTGGGTAAATCACAGCAGGATCCGAAGTAGAACCGAGCAGGTATCGAGTCGATTAAGTGTCTAACACGCAGCTGGTGAATGGACCTGTAACGGACTCGAGGGCTCCGCTACGTGCAGTACGGCACCTAGAAGGCCGATTCACGAGCATGATAGTTGGCTCGAATTAAGGTGCCCTGTGGCAACGCAGATGGAAGTCCACTGGAATAGATAGGGGCCCGCAGTAAGTTGGTGGTTAGAAAAAGAACATGAATTATATTATTTGGCAATATAATTGTATTTTTTTGTGTGTGATCTTCCAGGCTTGCTTTGTGGTTGGCTTGAGGAGTCGCGAACCAGTGGCATTTAAGTGGTTGGCTTGAGGAGTCGCGAACCAGTGGCATTTAAGTAGTCAAAATTACTTGGGGATGGCACCTGGCCTGGGCCACACCAGCCCTTTAGCTAACTGGATTTTTTTTAGCATGTCCCCTCCCTTAGCACAGAGGACAACCATAGCACATAGCACAACCACTCCAGTAAATTTAATCTTGAGTCGCCTTGGTCACGAGGCTCATCCTCAACCTGTTGTGCCACTGAGAGTTAATGGTAACAAAGGATTGTTGAACATTTTGTGAGTACAAAGGATTGTTGAACATTTTGTGATTGACCATTAAATAATCACCAGAAACTTTGGTCTAATCTTGGATCTTGACAAAAATTATATTATTGGACGTTTTGTGGTTTTGACTACAGAGTTGTCTATGAAATATTATTTTGGCTCTATTCAGTATAATGTAACTATTCAATAGAAAAGTATCGAGTTATATTGTGCTAATTGTCAGGGAATTTCTTTGTGGTCTTGACTAAAGAGTTGTCTATGAAATAATATTTTAGCTCTATTCGGTATAATGTAATTATTCAGTAAAAAAGTATCGAGTTATTATGCTAATTCTCAGTAAAAAGGGAATTTCAATTGAACTCCAGTGAAATTTTACATTAGTTCACTATATTTAAGCAACGGGCTTCGACTAATTGAGCTAACTTTTGAGGCTTTTTTTTATATTATATATAATTGAATTTTTTTTATGAATCACATTTAAATATTTTTTTTTAAATGTTAGTCATCAATTCTACCATGCACACAAATGCACCTATTGTGTAATAACATTTTTTTTTACTTTCAATTACTTTCCACACATACATACATACAGTTGATATTGAATTAAATATTTCATCTATTAGTAATATAGAAATATTTTCTATTTTTATTTTGTTGTTATATATATATATATATATATATATATATTTGAAATATAAACATCAACTCCATCTTGCATAGTGAAGGAATTACACCTCTCTCTCATATTGGGATGTAAAAAGTACATATTAATAAGTTTTTTTTTTACTTTCAAATATTCTCTATATAAAGTACATATAAATTTCACTTAAAGTGAACATGAAATATTTTATTTATGGCCCCACATTGAAATAATTTCTTGTTCTTGATAACTTTTTCAAATGCCATGAACACATAAGGAATTACACATCTTCATACTGGGAATTACACATCTTCATACTGGGTTGTAGTAAGTGCCTTTCACTGCAACAAAGTAGACCAAAACAAAAGACTAAAATGGATAAGATTGATATTGATAATTAAGTATGGTATTTCTATTCTACAACTCCTTAGGCGGCTCCTCCTATTCCTCTATATTGTAGAAGATAATGCCAAATATTGTTTCAGTCCAAATATTTAGACAAATGTTAGGGATTTTTATATTTTTCTGTGCTAGGCCAGAACATACTTTAGAATCCAGATAGACAACACGGTTGGTCTTCTTGTGTAGTTTTGGCCTTCACCTGTCTATTTTGGAATTGAAGCTTACGTTAGGAATTGTTTCGCAGGGCATAAATAACTTGTTGGGAAGGTGCCAGAGATAATAAGGATATGTTTCAGTTGCATTCCAATAATGATTATAGTCAGGATACATATCAAACAAATTTGTCCTGGAAATTTCAGAGATCAATAGCTATAAGGTATTACAAATATAAATTTCATCCAGGGAAGAGTGTTACCAAAAAAATCATCCAACAAACAACAAGAATCGATACTAAAAAATGAGCACTCAAATACACAATTAAGTCTATAACAATATATGTAAAACCATTTCATCTGTGCTACTTCCTTTGACTCTCAATCATGTGTGCTTTGGCTCCATTCCTCATGGGAATTTTAAGCAGTTAATATTGATCTCCAAACAGCTGACTGAATATATAAGATAAACCAAAACGTCCATTCCTGATCAAAGTTCACAGTATTAATCAATTGTCAAAAGTTAGGAGTGCAAAGTTACACTATAACTGCTTTCACTGTCAAACAATCTCTTTTGCCTTTGAGGTCAATAATTGAGCTTTCGCTTCATTCTTCTGTTGAGGTATTGGACACTTGTATTCACAAAGGTCCTGGAAACAAAGCTTAAAATTCAATCTACTCAAGCCAGAAAGTATTAGGTTCCTCAAATTTAAGAAATAGGTAGTACTGTCTTACGATTCTCAGAATTGATTAATTTTTGGGCTGGGTTTCTCATTGCCAAACCAGTCTTTCTGGCATGCACAAGGTAAATGCATGGCCTGAAGGAAGGAAAAGATGGCAACCACTTTACCCTGGCCAACTCTTGAGAGTTTACTTGTCAAACTCTTTACAAGATGCAAACATTGACTTAAGTTTATCAAGTATAATATGTACCTCTAAATAAATTATGTTTCTATGTTATTTTCCTCGAGTATCTCTATGTATGATAGAGTTTATTACCAACGACCATTTATTTAATCAGCTCATTCAATTCCATGCGTGAATTTCTTACTAGTTGAAATAAAGAAACTCCACAGAATGATAAATCAATTTCCAAATTCCATATCAACAGTCTGAATCAAAAGGTTACTTACATGTCTGAAACCAGCAGAGAAACCTAATCTGTATCAGTATATATGTGAGAAAAAGAAAAAGGTGCTCGAAAGATGCAGAGTGTAAATGCATAAAATCGTAATCTATTTAGGATTGAGTAACATGTTTTTGTAAAGGCCGTACAATCAAATAAAATGTCAACAGTCAAACCCATTCGCTAGTAACAACAAGCTAATGAAGCAAGGGAGTCAATTCTAGCACCTTGAAAAATAGAAATGATTGCTAAACATGCTGGCTGAATAAAGGTAAGCCATAATAATCATTCGCTACTTATCTGCCTCTCTTCTACATCCCTTCTATAAGAAAATCTGAGTTCCCTATTTCTTACTCTTAAGGCCTTCTTTGAGCTCCCCTTTATCTGCCATCTCTGTTAGAATATCAGCACCCCCTACAAACTCTCCCATTATAAACACTTGAGGGAATGTAGGCCAACTACTGTAGACTTTTAATGTTTCCCTCAAACCAGGGTTGTAATCTTCATCTAGCACATTAACCGATTCATAATCTAACCCGTGTTCATTCAATATTGTCAAAACTTTGTGAGAAAATCCACACTGTGGAGCCGTTCTTGATCCTTTAATAAAGACTACTATCTCATTCTCCTTTACCAATTTGTCAATCAATTGTTCCAAAGTCACTGTCAGTTGCACATGCCGACCAGGTGTAAGACGAAGATCAGGCTTGGCCTGTCTCTTCTTTACCCATGTGGTGTTACCAGATTCATTTCCAGGAGGAACCTTACCGATAGCATTTATGTGCTCCTCCATCCAAACTTTCCATGCATCAGTCAAAGCAGTGCGATCAGGTACATCAACAAGAGCAATCTGTAAAGCGACAGGTTTTGGATGAGGCAAACATGCTTAAATTTAGATATATTCTCACATCAAAGAAGTTCCGCTTTTAGTCTCATAGAATTCCATCAAAAATTTAGCTTTTTGAATTCTAATCATTGTATTCTAGGCAGACTCACTTAACATAATAGCAAACTTGTTAAGTGAAACACCAAAGAACTGGGTTACCAACAGGTAACCTGATGAAAGCAATTCCTTCACATTTATTAGAGTTATTCATGTCACATTGTCTGATCCATTCTGCACAACTAATATAGAAATAAACAGAAAATGCACGCAGGGAAATAAAATTAGAAACAACTACAACATTAGCCCAGCCTGAGATCCCACGCTGACTGTGACACACATTCCTCAGATCTTCTACATCCATTAGCTCCACAGTGACCCACTGAAGTACTCCAGGAAATTCACCTCAGAAACATCCACTGACATTAAGCTACAGAAGATTATTAGACCTCACACATCCAAGAGGTCTAATTATGGGAGTTGATAGGAGTCGAAGAATATGTAGCAGAGCTTCATAGAGCAAGAGGAGAGCAGAGAGCAATGAAAAGGGGATTAAGTGAGAATGTCATTAGTTTACTTTACATTTACTTTGCATGATTTTACATTAACTTGCTTCGCAATTGTACTGATCTTACAGCCATAGTTTTAAAAACAAAAACCGGTATTTGAACCGGCCAACTATCAAACCAGGTTTTGAACCGAAAGCAGATCAAACAGGATTCAATGAACTTGTTTTTAAAAAACATATAAAATGATTAATTTTTAATGAAAAAATCATATTTAAGATTCCAAATTATTAAAGGCAAAATAGACAAATTTTGCCCATCTATATATCATGTAAGGGTGAATATACCAAAACGGCACCAAGTGCAATATATATCAGCAACCAAATACATAACAAATAAGGCTATAAATTGCCTCTAGAGTCCAAAAACCATGAAACAACCTAGTGGGCCACTGACCTACTACAAATCACTGATCGACATGATCACTCATCAAACTCATCACCACTACTAGAAATGGGATCATCAGCAGGAGCTACACAAACATCATCTGGCTCGGAGTCTTTAGACTCCTTGAATTCCTCAACCGTATAATATGGTAGAAAAAGCTTAAAATCTCAAAACAATGGTTTTGGTTCGAGTGAAGGGTTAATCTCCTCATCCTTATAATATGGTAGAAAAATCTTAACATGCCTAACCATTTAATTTGGTTTGAGTGAAGGTTACAAGCAAGATGGTACCATTGGGAAAGTGAGCCAGAAAATTTATACCAAAGGTATACAAGGAGGTAAATCTCCAAAGCCTGATACCATTTTAGCACACTCTGTTCTGGAGCAAGTAATCCTTGAAATTAGAAACCAAACACTGCATGCTTATTTTCTTCGTAAAATCACCCAAAAGATGTTCACAGGAAATGGGCACATGATAGTTGGGAGGAGTATGGTCGGAGAATTATGACTACCCAAATCCTATCAAAGTGTTTCCAATACTTTATCTTTGAGGCTACCTCATCTGCTGACCAGATTGTTCCCCGTGGGCCAAGGTTTTGTAGGAACATTTTACTGATTTGTTGACATGGTAACCTGCCTTTACAGTCAACTGTATTGTCTCCTTGGATTCCTAGTCTGGATAAAGTTCCCTATAGTGCCTGTGTATTAGTACATCTTTCACATCTTAAGATCATATTGAACAAATTTATTTCCTTGGAGATTGTTAGACCATACTGTAGTCTGTATCACATGCATGGGTAAAAGCTTCTATTTATCAGGCTCTGGCTTAGTGGATGGGACAAGGTACCGCCATGCAAACAACCCAAGTTGAAACCCAGGTGGGTGTAGAGCCCTTGTGTGTGAGAGAGAGAAAGAAGGTGTTTGGCCAACTAGAATTGGTTTCTCTCCACCATCAAAGGGACTTAACATATGTCCTGTTGTCGCCCGGATTGTATAGGCACTGTGACAACGCTCAGGACGAGGCTTGTCACTCTAATTCCCGCCAACTCCATTCTAGTTGCCTCCCAACAGCATGTTGAAAAGTGTAACTAGGATCAGTCTTCATATTGACTATGTAATTATGTATTTATGTAAAGAAGAAGACAAGGGTAATAAAATGTATTTTATTGTACTTGCTTCATGGGTTTCATGAGCAAGATTTTATTATAGGTTAATAGACTTCTTCTTGATGTCTGTTAGGGTTTTTGTCTTCTAAATATAAATGTAATTAGGTGTCATATGTATGAAGAATGTAGGCTAGAGAATGCTCCAAGACCTTGTCAAAGAAGCTGTGGTAGAATGGCTTGAAACAGCCCTTAAATCAAGGTTGGAAATAAATAATAAAGTCGGCTTACTAGCTGGCTGTAAGGTCGGCTCAAATACAGGTTGAAACAACTATTTATACCCACCTATGCTGCGCAGAAAAGAACAGGAATTGCGGACTGCTCTGAGTTAAAAATGCGGATTTCAGGAGATTGTAAAAGCAGATTTCTGAAGCAATAATTTCTTGGTGAAATAGATGCAGATTTCCTGAGGCTGTTTCAGAGGCTAAAATGTGGATGTCTAAAGACTGGAACAGGGTTTAAATGCAGGTATATCACAGCAAGAAATTGCGGACTGTTCTGTAATAGAGATGCGGATATCAGAAGGTGTAAGAGGATGGAAATGAGTGCGGATTGCAGAGATCAAATACAGGGTTAAGTTGCGGATGTGTTTGGGATTTCACAGCACCTGTTCTCAGATCTCATCTCAGGAAAATCTGCGGTCACATCACAGGAGTATTGCATACCATTGCTATGTCACCAAGTTATGAAAAGAACCTATATCATATGCAAAGTTAAAAGGCAGTGGACAAAGTGCGGATCTGTTTAAAGAAGGACAAGGTGAAGAAGATTAAGTATCTAATTGTTGACTAAGTAATGGGAAGTAGAGACCAAGCTCTCTAGTACTAGTGCAGATCAGTGCAGATCAAAAGGGTCAGTGTTGAAGGCAAGCAAAGAAGTAACGACAACGTCTTGGAGGCATTCATAGGTCAAGGGTCTAAGTCTTGGTCATGGTACTTGTCATTTGAAGATCTATAAGAAGAATTTCGTGGGTTTTCCTCTCCAAGAGGGAAAGGTTTTGCCCTGGCTCAAGGCGCCTAATTTGTGTGTCCTGTGTACTTTGATAATTGACTTGATGAAAGATTAAATAAGTTAAAGAAGAAGACATAAGTAAGCTCACAAGTAATTATCAAGAAGAGAATTTGAATTAATCTCTAGCCCTCCAAATTCTCAACATGGTATCAGAGCTAAGGTGCTAAAGACAAAGGGCTATTTGACAAGAAGACACTCATGGATCAAAATTCAGTTTTCTAGAAAGCATCAAAGCAAAAGTCAAAGTCTACATTGAAAAGTCAAGTCAGTTTGCAAGGAAATCCTCAAGCCATCTCAAGTAGACTTTCAACCTTATTCAAAGAATCCCCACATCGAGGAGGTAATCTTTGACATCAAAGATTCTTGATATTGAAGACATTGTTGGAAGACACATCATTACGCATCACCCAACACTATTGAAGACATCTTCATTCTGAAGTAATCCTTGATCATCAAGGATCCAAGATCACCTATTTTGAAATCAATCTGAGAGGGAGTTCCTGCTATCATCTTCATCATTATCAACAAGGAAGCTGATAGAAGAAGAAAAGCATCTACTCAATTAAGTATCTTTATGACTTCATATGAATCTATCAAAATGTCTTCTTTGTAAAGAAAGCAATAAACTGGTTAGGGTTTCAAACTTTCTTGCATGGAAGAAAAGGGCAATGAAGTCATGCCAAATACATGAAGTGAGATATAAGAGCTCAAAGGATTCTTATAGAATCCATAAAAGACTCTCTCATCTCCGATGTATCAAATCTAGAATCATCAAAAGGAATATATAAGAAATTGGTGGAGCTATTCTTTGTGAGTACTGCAGGAGAAGCAATCTCTTTGAGATCAACTGCAGGAACTGGGAGAAGTAATGAATGACACTGAGATGACTACAGTGGTGCTGAATTCTCTGCCAAAAGAATGGGGAAACTTCACTTCAAAGGTTATACAGGAAGAAAGAAGCCACACCATTCCACGATTTATGGTCTCAATGTAAAATAGAGGAAACAAGAATGAAAGCCAAAGCTGATGCAGGATCAACTGAAGGGAATCAAGCCTTTGCAACCATATCCAGGAAGAAAGGAAGATTCGATAAAAATGGTCCTCAGAATAAAAGAAGAAATATGGACAATGTGCAATGCTTTGGATGTAATGATGTTAAATTCTGAAGATGCTCTATGCTAGATGAAAATATACTTTAAACTTCTAGGGCTTAATGAAAGTAAGATGCAGATAGAACATACCAATAGATCGATAGAAGACAAGCCAAAAACAGAGATAAATAATGGTGGCATTACAGCGGTCAATAGGATCCTTTAACCAGCAAAGTCTCCATAAGGTCAGCCAACCCAATGTGTCACACAACCCCAAGACGTCTCATCAAGAATACTCCACAAAGACGCTGCACCAAGAAGCCCTAAACGCAAAACCAAGAATGTTGCTCCACTGCCATCCAAAAGAGAAGAAAAATGCCTCCACCAAATGTGTGTATTAAATGAACTCCAAGTCTCTCCAATATATCGGCATCTTAGGGGGTGTGTGATACATCTCTAATGCATGTGGAATAAATCAGGCCGACCTTGCACATGAGGAATAAATTCAAAATACATGTTTTGCTCATCCAATCAAGATGATCTTTAGATCAATCTTGCACCTCTCCGAAAGAGGAATCCAATAAAAATATTGGCATCGTCATCTGAGCATCACAACATGGAGTTTAGACCTAGTTGCCCAAAATTAACACTCCCTCTCAACTAGGGAGAACTCCATCCACCAGTGCCATCCAAACATCGTGCGTCATCCCGCCGTAACTTGCTTCGCTGGCTTCTTTATTTCAAAACAAAAGGTGAGTCACAAAGACATCACTCACGGCTAACCTGAAGTCAACTCAAAGGTCTAAAACCTCTATAGGACTCAAAGGAGTCACACACCAACCCGAAGTTGGTTTCACTAAC
Organism: Pinus albicaulis; assembly: GCA_034641835.2. Classification (NCBI taxonomy): domain Eukaryota; kingdom Viridiplantae; phylum Streptophyta; class Pinopsida; order Pinales; family Pinaceae; genus Pinus; species Pinus albicaulis. The sequence continues at coordinate 514,682,496 of CM076573.1, read as the reverse complement.
CCGAAGTCAGTTGGAGGTCCGAAACCTCTCTTAGACTCGAGAGAGTCATATACTAACCCGAAGTTAGTTTCACTGACCCGAAGTCAGTTGGAGGTCCAAAACCTCTCTTGGACTCGAGAGAGTCATATACTAACCCGAAGTTAGTTTCACTGAACCGAAGTCAGTTGGAGGTCCGAAACCTCGCTAAACTTGATCCCAGATCAAGTGGTTGGACACGTGCCATCCTAGACATAGAGAGTACAACAATCTCCGATGCGTCCATCGGTCTTGCTATGGTCTCTATTCACATTTCCCACCTCATTGGCCAAATGCGAGGTACTTCCCATGAGTCTGAAACTCCATGGGTAGGATGCATATGAGGCATATAGATCAAAGAGAGGTAAACCATCTCAATATCATCACGATGGGGCGGAAGCACACCAACAAGGTTTGGCAAGCCTAGCCCTGTGGTTGCTCATAGCTCAAAAAAAACTATCCCAAAGCCACCTTGGAGCTCCCAACGCTCATCGTCCAACAGGACCCTCCAAATAGGGTCGTTCCACGATTCCAAGATTCTCATGGAAGGTTAGGAACATGACCTTTCCCAAGGGCTTTGTGAGAATATTCGGGACCTGCTCATCAGTTCCTATATGATCGAGCCTTACGATGCCTCGTTATACCATATCCCAGATAAAATGGTACCAGACCTCAACATGCTTGGATCGATCGTGGAACACAGGATTCTCTGACAAACGAATCCCCCTCTGGTTATCACAAAGGATAACGGTGGCATCTAGCACATGCTCGAATAGCTCACTAATGTGCTTTCACAACCAAGTGGCTTCACAACAGACCATAAATGCTACAATGTATTCGGCCTCGGCAGTGCTCAAAGCTACCGACTTCTGCTTCCTGCTCGAAGCAAACCCAGGTGTGAAGCAGCATCCAGATGTGCTCTTGCGATCCACCACACTGCCAGCCCAATCGACATCAGTATATCCACGGAGTCTCAAACTTTCGGCAGTGTATCTCAGCCCATGGTCTATCGTGCCCCAGAGATATCTCAAAAGTTTCTTGGCACCAACCCAGTGAATGTTATGAGGATCAACCATGTTCACTGCACAACATACGTCCGGACGAATGTTCCCTAAGAACATCAAGGCCCCTACCAGTTAACAATACTCAGTAGGATTTGCTAACATGGGCCCAGCAGCACTACCACTCAACTTCTTAAAGTTGAGCTCCATCGGTGTCGACATGGACTTACAGTGCATCATTCCAAATCTTTCCAGCAACTTCACAATATATTTTCCTTACGAAAGGAAAATCTCACCAGGTCTCTGTTAGACCTCCAAGCCTAGGAAGTAATGCATCAGTCATAGGTCCTTCATCTCGAACTCAAAAGCGAGCTCCCTCTTACACTGATGAATGAGAGGGCTAGCATCTGTCAAGAAGAGATCATCCACATAGAGAACCAGAATGAGAGGCTTTTCTCTATCAACCTTGAAGTAAAGGTTTGAATCAGCATTACTACGAGTGAAGCCCAGCCTCATCAGGTAGCTATCTATCCTCTCGTACCAAGCCCTGGGGGCTAGCTACAACCCATAGAGGGCTTTCTTCAACCTGCAAACATAGGTGTCTTGATCTTGGACTTCGAACCCTAGAGGTTGCTCTACATACACCTCTTCCTTTATTGCACTATGCAGAATGACGATCTTCACATCCATCTGATGAAGATTCCATCCTTGTGTAGCAGCAAGGGTAATAATAGATCACAGATGCAATCATAATCAATGCCTTCCTAGAGAGAAGTCTCAGGCAACACATCTTGCCTTGTACTTTTCAGCACTCCCATCAAATCCATGCTTGATCTTCTAGAGCCATATCGAGGTGACAACAGTTTTTTCCTGCGGTCTGGGGACCATATCCCAGACATCATGCTTCATAATGGACTCGTACTCTTAGTGTATCGCATCCTTCCAGATTTGATGCTTTACAGCTTCTTCACATGATCCAGGCTCATATTGTACTCATGGCAGCTAGGTACCTCTGGTATTTATATGGCTTCTTGTTTTTTTTGGAATTTCCCTCTTTAGATCCATATGTCTCTGAGCCATGAGGGTCTTCTTTCTTCCAACAATGATATTAGTTTAGGAGCATATACGGTTGTAGTCTCCTTCTTAATGCCAGCTCCTCTTGTGAGAGAAGACATCTATAAGAACATCCTCCCAAGGCATCATATCAGATAAGTCAGAATGCATCAGATGTCTTTGTGACACTTGAGGAATGAGAAGTCCCCTCTGCTTTCCTTTGTCACAATCCTGACAAATGTCCTCATGATTGGGCATCTTAGACACCAACTTGAAATGGGCTTTGTAATCATGGGCCTAAATCTTACTCACCCACTGTCAAGGCCATTCAAGAATCATAGCCATATACTGCCATATGTCATTGTCCATATCTTCCTACACATCAAGAACAAATAAAAATGACTTACTTGCAAAAGATGCTTTCCACTTACGTTCCTTTGGCCTCTGTTCTTGATGTACCAAGCATATCTCATAGAGAATATTGTTGCTTTAAACTTTGCTTGCCCATTAATTCCCTCAGTTGCTGCCAATGCTGTTCTTAGTGCCTTTGCGTACATACTCACTACTAACACAACAATTACCTCAGCTGCTGCCAATGTTGTTCTAACTTCTTATTGCTTGTACATACTCACTGTTGCAACAACAATTACCTCAACTGCTGTCAATGTTGCTCTTACGGCCTATACATAGTCTGCAATTTATCATTGCTACTGCACATAATTACAATATCTGGTCATATGCTGCAACCAACACTGCTCCAAAAGACTTCTGTCAAGGATACACCCTCAGATCACTGTTTGCATCACTGCCACTGTATAAGGATTCATTGTCATGTTACTATAGTTGTACTTAGTATATGTGTTAATGGAACTAAAGGGTAACAATGCCCATTCTCAGAATCAATTGCTGGAAGGTACTTGGGCATTTCTTTATTTTGATCTGATGATATTGATTTGTTTCCAACCTACTTTCAATGATCCGCCCTCAGAAACTGTTGCAACTCAAGATCACAATCCAACGTTGCCTTGAAACAATACTTTCAAGTACGAGTCATATAGAAAAATTTATCGTTGGGTGCTCACAATTCACACCATGAAACCAACAATAAAGTGACCCTGGGACGATCTTGCATACATCGCACCTTGATGTAGCAATAATAGTCCTTACTACTTGTCACTCCTTCATCACTACCACTGTCCAATTTCAATCCAACGCTCTGGTCAAATACTTCTGTCATTGTGTAAATTAAGTTTGTACAAGAGAACATGGAGGCTGTCCATTATGTTGTACTATCATATATCAAGTTTATGGATGAGCTTCTTGATTGATGGAGAATCCATCAATGAGACTTTGCTTTACAAGGATTGTAGTCTACCAAGATGGACCGTTCGCATTGAAGGGATCACATAGATTGCTTGATATATTGTCATACAGATATCTTCCTACCACTGTTAGGTTAATGCACTGATTTAGCACACATCAGCATCACACCTAGATCCAATACACATCACAACATCACTGTTGTCACTAGGCTGCACTGCAGTACTATTGCGCCACTAGTTAGGGCACACCACGCTGCATTTAACCTTCTCACAACTCAGCAATAAACCTCCAATCTAACTGCGGTCCACCTTAGGGAGACTCCTCCTGCCTTATAGGGCTATTATCCAGTCTGAACGCAGCTCCTATAGGCTCTACTTGCTAGCTATGGCCTGCAGGCTAGCCCAACAGTGGACTGCGGTTGTTGTCTCCTCCACGCAATCCACAATTTTGTCCTTAAACAGCAGCGTCCTTCTCCTTGCTGCGACCTTCCAGCCCTGCAATCCGAACCCAAGAACACCCCTTGACACTTGCCAAAATGCCACGCTATCACTTACAGCACTATGGCTTAATCACAGAAGATCCCATGTTATTTTCCAGGCTCCTCCACGCTGTCTTATGCTCCCTTGCTGCAACTTCTTCTCCACGAAATTTAGAGGTATTCCTTGAGTGTATTGCTCACTATTTGAGGTAGGTTTCACTGTTGTTGACCACGGCCTGGTTAGGGCAAGAAACTATTCCTAATTCAACCCCTGTTCACAACACTTAAGCCCTCCTATCAGCTGTGGGTTCCATCATATGATAGGTTCCTTCCATACACTGAAGTTTTCAGTCTATTGTTCGAACCCTCCACTCAAGATACAGTCAGAAATACAAGCCTTCTTCCAGTAGCTCGAAAAAAATCCTTATCTTGTTGCCCTAGATTCACCTCAATTAGATGGGCTTTGTCTTCTCAGCTCAGATACCATGCTAAATTTTGAAGATGCTCTATGCTAGATGCAAATATACTTTAAACTTCTAGGCCTTAATGAAAGTAAGATACGGATAGAACATACCAATAGATCGATGGAAAACAAACCAAAAACATAGATAAAAAATGGTGGCGTTATATGTGGTCGAGCGGATGCTTCAACCAACAAAGTCTACATAAGGTCAACCAACCCAATGTGTCACACAACCCCAAGATGTCTCATCAAGAATACTCCACAAAGACGTTGCACCAAGAAGCGCTAAATGCAGAACCAAGAACGATGCTCCATTGCCATCCAAGAGAGAAGAAAAGTGCCTCCACCAAATGTGTGTATTAAATGAACTCCAAGTCGCTCCAATATATCGGCATCTTTGGAGGTGTGTGACACATCTCTAATGCACGTGGGATAAATCAGGCTGACCTTGCACGTGTGGAATAAATTCAAAATACATGTTCTGCTCATCCGATCAAGATGATCTTTAGATCGATCTTGCACCTTTGCGAAAGAGGAATCCAATAAAAATATCGGCATCGTCATCTGAGCATCACAACATGGAGTTTGGACCTAGTTGCCCAAAATTAACAAATGAACTTGGGCATTATAAAAGAGATTGTCCTTAATCTGAAAAGGACAAGAGAAAAAGAGAAGAAGCCCATGTCCCTGATATGAGAGAAGAACCTGATGCAAAGAAATCTAAGAAAGAGGAAGCGAGGGATCTCCACCATGATTGAGATCATCTTCTCCTTTAAGTGATTTCTATTGGTTGTAAAATAGTATGATAGGAAGAAGAGTATACTATAGCATCATGATCGAAGCATGGCAGGAGCTCTCGATGAAACAGCTCCTGGAAAACCTCACTGATATCATATTGATGGAAGGTAGTTATCAAGATCAAGGGTCATCATGAAAACTGGTGCTGACAGTTTCTAATGGAGTTCTCTATGAATTCACTGATTAGAAAGAAAGCATAATGGTTTCATCAAGAATTCCATGATATAGAATTCTAGGATGTGATGACATATTGATGGAGCAAGCCAAGAAAATGAAGCTCTTCATTCTAGTAAAACTGCTACAGAATGACTTAAATGAAAAAGGTATGAGGTATGTATATATTTATATGTTGACATTGGATGTTGTGAAGTCATGTCATATGGTTGCAGGTAATATACTTCTATATTTAGAAGTATGATCTATGAAGGAGGATCTCTCGGTGCACTGACAGATGAAATCAACATAATATATCCTCATATGGAATATGAGGTGGTTGTATATGAATGAGGAACTGGAAAATTTGTGAGTTCTTGGAAATGAAGAATGTGCAAAAAGGAAGAGATCATGAAATACAACCATGTCAAGAGGCAGTGATCATCCAGAAGCCAAAAAGATGTGACTAGGAGATCTCCTGGGAGGATACGTAGACTCTGATAGAAGTCTGGTAAAGAAGAAGACCCTTGACAAAACATATCATTAGGAGATGTGTCAATCTGAATAAAGGATGTCGATGCCTACAAGAAGATGTCATGTTGAAAGATCATCACTGAGGTAACTTTCGTTTTAAAAGTTCGTATGTATATGTTTATCTGGATGAGTTTGTGCAGGGCTGCTAATCATGAGAAAGGATGTATGATCCTTGAAAATGATTCGAAGGATAGCAGCATGGCATAAAGATGGACCAGATAAGAAAGACTAATGCATCACTTTCTGATGGTTGACATGACTCGTGACTGAAATTGATCGATGATTTGTGCCCTGTGAAGCCAAAGGTTGAAGATTCCTCAATATCGAAATCCATGACATCTAGGGGAGGAATTCTTCATGAGCAGCTGAGTGTCTCACCATTGCTGCTACAGGACCCTGATCGAGAGGGAGCCTAGTGGTAAGTTTCTTACTTCGAAGAAACTTGAAATATGTCCTTCCTGAGTTGAGAGGGAGTGACGTATATGATTCTCTAATACATGTGTCATGCACTAGACCAGGACTAACAATCGTAAGTCTTAGTGAAGGCCATGTGGAGAGAATGGATAGACACATCATTATGGTCTTCACCTGGAAGACAGAATGGAGGATTGGGTAATCATCTAGCATTCGATACTCTTTGAGAATGAGATAGGGCATTCAAGATAAGAGTAGTCGAGGACTGATATTCTTTGAGGGTTGGCTACCCAAGAGAAGAATAGTCCAAGAAGGTCATACTCTGGGAACACCGGGGTGGAGTATGTACCTTAGAGAGACAATGACTATGGTGTCTATAAGTCATGTGTCTCGCTAGTTGATATGATGCGATTACCAATCCGATTCTTCTTATGAGATTCTTCAGTTTGAAAGTGACCATGTACCTGTATGAATACCTCCCTAGTTAAGAGAGAGTGTTGAAAAGTGTAACTAGAATCGGTCTTCATATTGACTATGTAATTATGTATTTATGTAAAGAAGAAGACAAAGATAATAAAATACTTCATGGGTTTCATAAGAAAGATTTTATTATAGGTTAATAGACTTCTTCTTGATGTCTATTAGGGTTTTTGTCTTATAAATATAAATGTAATTAGGTGTCATATGTATGAAGAATGTAGGCTAGAAAATGCTCCAAGACCTTGTCAAAGAAGTTGTGGTAGAATGGCTTGAAACAACCCTTAAATCAATGCTGGAAATAAATAATAAAGTCGGCTTACTAGCTGGCTGTAAGGTCGGCTCAAATACAAATTGGAACAACTATTTATACCCACCTATGTTGCGCAAAAAAGAACAGGAATTGCGGACTGCTCTGAGTTAAAAATGTGGATTTCAGGAGATTGTAAAAGCGGATTTCTGAAGCAATAAAATGTGAATTTCTTGGTGAAATAGATGCGGATTTCCTGAGGTTGTTTCAAAGGATAAAATGCGGATGTCTAAACACTGGAACAAGGTTTAAATGCAGGTATATCACACCATAAAATTGCGGACTGTTCTGTAATAGAGATGTGGATTTAGAAGGTGTAAGAGGATGGAAATGAGTGCGGATTGCAGAGATCAAATACAAGGTTAAGTTGCGGATGTGTTTGGGATATCACAGCACCTGTTCTCAGATCTCAACTCAGGAAAATTTGTGGTCACATCACAGGAGTATTGCATACCATTGCTATGTCACCAAGTTATGAAAAGAACCTGTATCATATGCAAAGTTAAAAGGCAGTGGACAAAGTGGGGATCTGTTTAAAGAAGCAAAAGGTGAAGAAGATTAAGTATCTAATTGTTGACTAAGTAATGGGAAGTAGAGACCAAGCTCTCTAGTACTAGTGCAGATCAATGCAGAAGAGAAGGGTCAGTGTTGAAGACAAGCAAAGAAGTAATGACAAGGTCTTGGAGGCATTCATAGGTCAAGGGTCTAAGTCTTGGTCATGGTACATGTCATTTGAAGATCTGTAAGAAGAATTTCTCGTGGGTTTTCCTCTCCAAGAGAGAAAGGTTTTTCCCTGGCTCAAAGAGCCTAATTTGTGTGTCTCGTGTACTTTGATAATTGACTTGATGAAAGATTAAATAAGCAAAAGAAGAAAAGACATAAGTAAGCTCACAACTAATTATCAAGAAGAGAATTTGAATTAATCTCTAGCCCTCCAAATTTTCAACAGAGCAGGCTATGGCGGGTAGTCCCTATGGAATGAGATGGAAGGAAATATGTTGGAGACCAACTTGCTTGGGAGACACGGATGAGTGGCCTAGCCACTTGGTTGAATTTAAGCAAGGTTATTGATTAGATTAGATTTTTTATTATGAGGCCAGTGTGCCTTAATGGAGTCACAAATCCTTGCTTCTAGTAGATTAAAACCAAATGACCGGATGGACACCCGCCGCTTAAGATGATTGACTATATGAGATGCAAGACTTAAGACCTAGGTGTAATGCAGTGATCTTGGTAAATTTTAGTTAGATGCCTAGTCTAAGTGTAACATTTCCCCTGACTGTTTTGAGAAACAATCCTCAAAGTAAGTTGTGAAATGGAAGTCAACAGGAAGCTAAAACAGCCTGATTAACGATACCTCCCCTTGTGTTCAACCCACCCAATGTCTCTAGCATTGCAGAGACTGTGGCTCTAATGTCTGCAAGGTCACAGTGTTAACCAATAGGAAAAGTTGAATCCCTCAAGCTATATTGGAAAAGGGTTGCCCTATATCTCTATCAACCTGACTTATGTTAGGTGGTAAGTTATCAGTGCAATCAAGATCTAGCATGCAAATGCACGAGATTACGAGTGAGGTTTATCTTGAGTTAAGATTTTCTTAAGGTGTTTAAGTACTTGATTAGAATTTGTCTTAAGGCAAGAGGACTTAACAATGCTGAGATATAATCTTAAACAAGATACGTGTCAAAAGATACGAGTGTAAACTTCAACAATATTCCACAAGATACCAAGTAAACAGTGAACCCAAGATGCCAAACGCTTAAGATAAACAATCAAGATGATGATCACAGATTTATGACAGTTTATACCAGCACTACTACTTCAGAAAATTCAGATCTTATCAATGTTATGACAGCAATACATAAACCACTTCAATTGATGAAACTTGCCCAAAAAATGAAACACAAAATTTCTAATGACCAACAAATGTAATTCAGCTTGACTAGACTACTTTAAGGTGATGTATTCAGCCAAATTTCAGATCTAAACTATTAATTTGCAGAAGTAAACAAGGACAGATCAACAAGATAAAACTGCCAAAAATAGATGAGAATTATGCCCAAAATTAGTAAAAATACACCAGAACTTGAAATTTCAATTTGAGGGTTTAATGAGAGTTTGATTCAGTGTTTTTCAGAACTCATATGTTTATTACAGCAGTAAGATAGTGACAGATCACCAAGCTAGAATCACTAGAGACAATGCCCAATATGTCAAAAAATAGTAATTTTTTGCCGAAAAACTAAAATCTTAATTTTTGGACCTTTTTTATGGTATGCTTTAGAAATGTTCAAATCTGATTTTTACAATTATGCGGTGATTTCCAACAAGCTTCAAAGTCAAATCTAGGCAAAATTAAAAATGCCCAAGTGGCCAAAAATTGTGAAAACGAAGATTTTGCTATGTTAAATAATTTTGACCATGTAGTTTGTGATTTTGGGGCCTGATTATTAGTAATTTAATTTCTGTAATAAAACTGCAGAAAACGAGGGTTTAAAGGTCAAACCCTAGGCCCAAGGCCTTGAAGATCCCACCATTGAAAATCGTGGAAACTTTGGGATCAAGTTGTCGTTTGAAAAATATGAATTTTGGGGCAAAAGAGGCCAAGAAATGGAGATCAAGGCTACGGGAGCCTCATTTGTGAGGATAAAAAGGCTAGGATGATAGATCGGGGCCCAAGGATGAAGAATATGGCCTCAAAAGGCCAACGCTATGCCTAATGAGGCTAGAGTTGGGGAAAAGGAGGATATGGATGCCTAAAACAAGGACTAAGGCCTAAAGGCTAAAGAGAGGGAGTCGCAAGTCCTTAGAGGGTTACGGCTAGGGAAAGAGGAGGAAGAAGGGAGGAGAAAGGAGAAGGATGGTAGAGGGAGGAAGAGAGGTCGACGAGGAGAAAGGGGGTCGAGGAGGCCGAGGGAGGAAAGCCGAGAGGAGGGAGAGGGCCGAGAAGAGGGAGCGGAGGAGGAAGAGGAGGCCACAAGTCCTTCTAGGCTTGCGGCTAGGGCCAAGAAGGGAGGCTACAACCCCTAAGGGTCACGGCTAGCCCTGGGAGGGCCAGAAACTTGGACGTTGAGGCTTAGGAGGGATAATCCTTGTCCACAGTCTACGAACTTAAAGACCAAGTATTGAGTACGTGCAAACACTATGTATTATCTCCAAATAATAATCATAAAGCACCACATAAGAAGTTCGTAGTCAATATATACCACAGATCAACGAACAATAACACCTTGAGTTGCATCCCAAAGCATTTTATTATGGTAGAAAAAATAGTTCCCAGCGGGACAGTAATTTACAAAATGCTTCAACAACAATTCTAGTCAGAGATTAAGATGACTAGAGACTCAAATGACCCTAATTTATAAATAAATCCTCCAAGTGGAAAAATAACGACTAGTTTTCCTTGTCAAAATAATCTTTGGCCGTTGATAAACACTTCAAGATCTTTTAATCTTGGCCCTTGATTTTTTATTTTTGAGGAAATTCAGAAATTTCATTTAACTCCACATTAATTATAGCTCAAAATTAATTATTTTGAGCTAATTTCCTCAAAATTTTGACTTTGACTTAACCACCAAGGCCCGACCGAGGGTCCAAATTTTCCTTGAAATATACAAATATTCTCTTGGTGGAGGATCTTTAAAACTTTATTCTTTTAGGACCCACGAATTTTTCCACTTGGACAATTAATTTTCCTAGGGCAAATTAACTTGACCCTAATTAATTAATTTTTTGGCTTAGGATTTTATTTTATTTTGCCAAAAAAATTAACTAATTTACAAATGAGGGGATTTAATTATTTTTCTAACCCTCATTTACATAAGCTTTTACATTTTTTACTCAAAGAGGGAATACACATTAGGCTTAGACCCTCAAGCCACATAACTCATCTGCGACACAACATGATCTAGTAGAGTCTAGACCAAGTGATTTGTAATAAAATAATTAAGCCAACTAGCTTAAATTATTCCCGAACCACTTTTACCTTAGACTCGATTAAAACACTAGGACTCATATAAGACATTGGCAATAAATTTCACTCTAACTTGGGCGTTTAAGCTAGAGGTGAAAACTCTTCTGATTAACCATGTTTAGAAACACAGGTAATCAGCGATGTTGAAAAACCTCCTAAGATGAAATTCATCACCCAAATCATAGACTTACCTAGGTTGTTACATAGACTCAAGGTCATACTAGGATCATTTACATAATATAATTTGCATAATGGGAGAACATGACACATATATTGTTGATAGGTGATATGATCCTTGTTGAAAAAATAGGCACTTTCGCTTCCTTGGAACTTTGACAATTTGAGTGCAACATGTCCAACAAGCCAAACTAGTTAAGTTGGCCTTAATAAGATATCTGATCTTTTTATCAAAATGGATTACCCAAGTATCTGAATCTAAAAGATGAAGTTCCAATTTCCACTTCAATGTGGCTATGATTACATTACCCAGAACATGGTCTATCTAAATGTACCTAACGTTTACTTAAAATGTCAAAATAGGTCCCACCATAGAAAAGTATGTCAGCTCCTCAAGAGTGAGAATCTAGAACCAATGTCAAACCCAATTTCACCACCTTTGGTTATGTATTGAAGTGCAGTGAAAAAAGAATAATAGCAAGAATTCTAAGAACCAAAGGGGTGTTAAAAATTCGGAAAGGCAAAAAGATTTTCTTATGTTGATAATTACTTGTGGTATTTTTGTAGTTTTATTATCTTCTCTATACGTTCTTTTACCTTAGTTTCATCAAGCAATCATCAAATCAAAACATGAATATCAACGACACCAGAAGTAGGCACTCAGCCAGGGCTAAAACCCTCTCTAGGGGAAAAGCAGTAAAATTCTTTCACTAATCAAATTGAGATAGACCAAGACCTTAGACCTGAACAAAATGCCTCCTTCATCCACCAAGTCAGCCTTCCAAGATAATTCAACAAACTTCAGTAGTCTCTTCTTGTCCAGCAGCTACAACCCAGAATTTCGACCCCAGCAACAATTGAATTTCAGCCCATCTACAGTATTGCAATTTCAGCCTTTCCAGCAACCCAGCAACTTTGCACGTGTGAGACAAAGAGAGAGAATTTCGACTTCTTATGCTTAACAAAGACTTCCTTCTCGTTCACTAGGGTTTCCTTCCTCTCCCTTGATATTTCACACCTTTTTCTGCCTCCAGCAACTGCAAATCAAACTTGTTGTTGATGTGTTCCAAATGAGTCGATTTGTTGCCCTTTTATAGTGGTTTCTACCTCTTTAATTAGGTCGAATTGTCCAGGTTAAGGTCGACTTCGTGGAGGAGGCCTAAATGACCTATTTTGCATAAAAATAATTTTCTTTCTTGATTGACAAAGCCCAAAAAGGGTCTTTTACATTATGACATGAACAAGGACACTTGACATAAACCATAGAAGCCTACAATGGAGGCTTTGACTAAAGAACCATTGACCCAAGCATGAAACCCATGCTTTAATAAGTCAATTTCTTTTTATAATAAAATTTCTTTTTCTTTCTTTTGACAAATACATTGCATCATGACTCAAATACAATTATGAAGACTAATACTAGTTACATTTTTCAACACCCCCTCTTAACTAAGGAGGTATTCATAATTACATATATATAAAGGTACATGGAAGATCTCAAATTGATATACTTTATGAAGAGTCACAACACACGCAGTGCTACAGATTAGATACCTGACCAAGGTACTCTAATCGAGTGGGACTAAGGTGTACTTAAGCTTTAGCCACTTTAGGTATCATCAGGCTTTTAAGCTCTAACACCAACCCAGGGATCTAGGTGTGTATCCAAATTCGGAGCTCCATGACCAACGCCACCCTCCCTACTTGGGGATCTGGACATCAAGACATAGGCCAACCAAATGTCCTCCCAAGCATCTTGTTGCCACAAGATGTTTCATCTCTCCTTATCAACTAAATCAGATATATATCCAACACTCCAAGCATGCTTCAAACGTTCAATCTTTTTACGAAGAGATCCTCCACAATCACAACCCCAATCAGTAATAAACCTTCAAGTATATATATAGGTAAACACAAACCTTCGAGATCCTCAATCATTACGATGCTACTTATATCATCAAATACAAGTTATCGGGAGCTTTCTTCTTTCATTTATTCAGTAGCACCAAATACAACCTCAGTATTTCTCAAGTCTTTTTCAACTTAATGAATTCTGAACATCTAGTTGTAGTGCTTTCATTCTTCAATTTCATTCTTTCTTCAAGGTATTCATTATGATTGTCATAATATGACCTCCCTCTTAACTGGGGAGATACACCCTTTCTTCTAACCATGCTCCCTCTTAACTTTAAGGAGATCATTAGCTTCCTTCTTTTATAATATCGAAGATCCTTCATCCTGTCAAGGCTTCATTTCTTTCTCATGGCTTCAAGGTTATCTTGATCATCATTATTCTTATAGCTTCCTTCGCCATGCTTCATCATTATTATCATCTTCAATTACAAACATCTTGAAGATTATGTACCTACAAATCTTCAATAACAAGTGCAAGCAAATACAAATATATATAGGAACATGAAGATAACTATATCAAAATCATATCATTATAATGGAAGCATCAAAACATTCAAACTTTAGACCCTAAACCTAGTTCGGTTCATAATCAACAAGCGTCACATCTTTTATATTCTACACTTCAACAACTTGCTACGGTTATGTCATAAACCCTAGACTCCATCATTAAGACTTAAAGCAACTTAATCATGATATCAATCTAATCATAGTACTATACATATAAGGTTTCAATAATATGCTTTTCATAATTTACATGTCAGACTCTACTAGGGTTTATTGCAAACCCTAGATTTTAAAGCTAAAACACAGCACCAACCGAAAACAATATCAACATGTCCTAGAATATCAATTTCTACTAGGGTTTTGTTACAAAGCCTAGATTTCACAAACTAATACATGGGAATCAACAATTAAGTTAGCATACTTGCATATACATATCTAGGACTTCATAATCATGTCAGACTCTACTAGGGTTTATTGCAAACCCTAGATTTTAAAGCTAAAACACAGCGCCAACCGAAAACAATATCAACATGTCCTAGAATATCAATTTCTACTAGGGTTTTGTTACAAAGCCAAGATTTCACAAACTAAAACATGGGAATCAACAATTAAGTTAGCATACCTGCATATACATATCTAGGACTTCATAATCATGCACTAGTTGTTCACATCAATATCTACTCGATAAACCCAAGATCAATACATCAAACAATTTTGACCGGGCTAGGGTTTCGATAAAACGGAAGAATATATACCTAGGGTTTCATTCCTAGGATCTTACTATAACTATTACAAGGGTTTTTCTTATAAACCCTAAAAATCTAGGGATTCATTATATAACTTAGACATTAGCAACAAACCCTGAAGGACTAGGGTTTTTACCTTAACATTATCAAAACCCTAAACTTCAAAAGAATAGGATTTCTGGACTTTATTAATAACCCCTTAGTAGACTAGGGTTTCATAATCAATACCCTTACCATCAAGAGGCTAGGGTTTTATAGTGAACCCTAAAGGTTAGGGTTTCACAAGAATGATCAAATGACAAGAGATAGTAGGAGGGTAGATTCAATCTAATGATTAATCATCCTAACAAGAATCTTTATGATTCAAAACCTTACACATAAGAGAGTTAGTAATATAACAAAAAGAAAAATGATCATACCTTTTGTATAAAGAAATCCTTATAACAAATCTTGTAATATGTGACATACCTTGAGTTGTTCTTTAACAAACCTTTTAGGACATCAATTCTTGAAGGGTTTCCTTTCCAACGGAACTTCTTCCATGCTTCAAGCCTATCCATTGAAGTTTCCTCCATAACTTTTGTGTATTCTGTAACAATGTTGCACGAAGCGGGGACATTTTTTGGAAGCGGGGACGCGGAAGCGTCATTTCCAAAAAATCTAGGAAGCGAAGCGTCTCGGAAGCGTCTACTATATATATATTTTTTTATTTTTATTTTTTTGCATTTATATTAAAAAAAATATCCAAAATACCAAATTAATTGTAGAAGATATGGAAGCATGCATATTTGTACATAAATCAAGATAGATATGACATCCATTGTACATTAATGATTAATTTTTGAGCATCAACCATTTAGATGCATCAACCATCTATAATCTAGATTCTTCTCCTCTTGTCTAGCCTTTGCCTCTACCTCGATTATCTAGGGACATTAGTCAAAATTGCCCAATTTTGATCAAACCCTAATGCAAGCCTTAAAATATGGTAGAAAGAACTTACCATGCTTGATCGATTATTTTGACTTGATTGAAATGTAATTTTTTGCTAACGACATGACAAAGGAGTTCAACAATTAACACCACCAACACTAGGGTACATATAGGGCTTGGTGCTCTTGATTAAATGCTAATCACATACCCTCATACATGATATAATCTAATGGCATGCCACCATACCATTGATCCTGAATTCCTGAAAACTATTAAGTCTGCTGAATTTTGAATAGGATATGAAATTCTATTTTCTCCATATGAAGTCCGATCAGGCTGGAACCACTCTCAAACATCCTGAGTCATTTCATGGTAATGTTAAAAATTTAAGTCAAAGGATGAAAATGAAAAATAAATGAGAATGTCACTTTTACTTTAAGAATTTAACATTACCATGAGGGAGCATGTAAGAAACATCTGAGGTAAAGAGAGCTTATATTTTTTTCATCCTATCCCTAACTCACCTACTAACCCAACCAAAGACAAAAATTTAAAAAAAAAAAAAAAATCAAAAAAATCGTTTTTCTGACCTACATTAGTCGGATCCGTACAGCGCTGTACGGAACCGTTCGTGATCCGTACAGATCCGTCCCGGAATCGCGGCGGTTCCGTACAGCGATCCGTCGTACGATCCGCGGATCCGCTGTACGGAATCGCGGATCCAGGCGTACGGATCCGAAAAACCAGGAATCGCAATTTTTTTTAGGATCCGCGGTTCCGGGTACGGATCCTGTACGGTTCCGTACGGGACGCGGTTCGGGCCTTGGAGCCGGGGGGGGGGGGGACGTTTCCTGCAACATTGTTCTGTAAGCTTTCCTACTAAGGAATATATAAAGAAAAAGGTTATGAATATATAATACAAACGAATCTTGATGTGAGGAGGAAACCAAACATAAAAGAGGAAACAAGGAACAAGATACTTAAAAGAAGAGAGCTCTACTTGAATGGTTCATGAGGCACAATACTTGCTAAGGTTTTGCAAATGGGGTAGCAAGCTAAGTGGGATTGACTGTGGGGAAAACTCTACAGTTAAACGCGCTTAAGCCAGAGGCAATCTGAAATGGGTGACCTCCCGGGAAGTCCTAATTACCGGGTGCCAACCTCGGAAGTGATGATTGACGCTATGTGATTCATTTCACTAGTTTCAATCCCACTTCTTCACCCCTGTGAGCATCACTCGATGCAACGAGTGTTAAGTGGACTATTCAAAAATCATGAGAAATTAGTCAGTTACGACTACCTCTGATGGAAATGGTCATAGATGAAAGACTTACTTAACGCATTTGAATCCCAAAAATGATCTAAGATACTTATCTTTTGGTAAAATGGTGAGGGCTCCATCTTAATCCAATGTTTCTGAGGGATACATACAACTTATCAAAACCACTTCAAGAATTTCTAACAAAATATATTGAATCTATGAACTATAAAAATCAAAACATAAAAGAAAACATTGCAAAACTTAAAGTAGGAAATGCAAGGGATAGTATCCCTAAGAGTCTCTAGCAAATAAGGCTTTGACTTCGGATTCTTTTGTCTTGTTCTTCTTTGGTGGAGCTTCATCAGCAACATTCGCATGTTCTCTTTCTCTCTTCTTATTCCTTGGATTTTCAAGACAATGACTTTTGTAATGACCCATCTTATGACAATTGTAGCATTCAATCTTGGATAGGTCAACTTTCTTCCGAGGTCCTTTAAGCTTCTTGAATACACCCTTCTTCTTGTGTTGTACAGTGTAGGCATTTGAAATGTTGTCTTCTTCATCCTCCTTTTTGTCACTTACTAACGAGATACAGGCTTCTTCTTGACTACATGCATTCCACATTTGTTCAAAGGTTGGTGTATCTTTCCAACTGCTAATTCCTTATGCAAAAGAGCTCCAAGGTTTTGGCAGACCTAGTGGTGCAACAATCACGAGTTCCTTCCCTGGTACAACTTCATCAATAGCTTGAAGTTCATTTCTTATTCTAGAGATCCTTACAAAATAGGATGATACAGTGTCGTCTTTTTCTATCTTTATTGTTCTTAATTCATTCTTCAGACTAGTTATCTGACCAAAGTTCTTAATGGTAAACAACTTGGAGAATGCTTCATATATTTCTTGTGCAGAGTCTATATTGGATATGTATAGGATTAGATTGTCCTTTACTCCATCTACTATGAGATTCATGGCCAAGATGTCGATTTCCCTGAACTTTTCCTTTTCTGCATCATTTGTAGGTTTCTTAACTTTTCCTTGAATAAGATCCAAAACTTTATGCTCAGCGAGAATAAGATCTCTCATCTTCTTCCATGCCCTATAGTTGGAGGCTCCTTCTAGCTTGTTTTTTGTCTTCATTGAGATTTTCATAGTTTTTATAGATAGAAGGCTTCTCTTCTTATATGATCCTTTCCTTAATGACCTTATTTTGTTCATTTCTCCTTAACTCTTCTTTCAATTGACATTCACACTGCATTTTCCTTCCTTCTTCACCTTAGCTTTGACACCATGTTAAAAAATCGAAATCACAGAAAGATTTTCTTATGTTGATAATTACTTGTCATATTCGTGTACTTTTATTATCTTCTCTTTATGTTCTTCTTTTATCTTAGTTTCATCAAGCAATCATCAAATCAAAACATGAATATCGACGACACTAGATGTAGGCACTCAACTAGGGCTAAAACCCCTCCTCTCTAGGGGAAAACCCAGTAAAACTCTTTCACTTATCAAATTGAGATAGGCCAAGATGTTAGACCTGAACAAAAGACCTCCCTCCACCAAGTCAGTGTTCCAAGATGATTCAGCAACCTTCAGTAGTCTTTTCTTGTCCAGCAACAACAACCCAGAATTTCGACCCTAGCAACTTCAGAATTTCAGCCCAGCAACATTACTGCAATTTCAGACCTTCCAACAACCCAGCAACTTCGCACGTGTGAGACAAAGAGAGAGAAAATTTGACTTCTTATGCTTGACAAAGACTTCCTTCTCCTTCGCTAGGGTTTCCCTCCTCTCCCTTGAATTTCGCACCTTTTTCTGCCTCCAGCAACTGCAGATCAAACTTGTTGTTGATGTGTTCCAAATGAGTCGAGTTGTTGCCCTTCTATAGTGGTTTCTACCTCTCTAATTAGGTCGTCTTGTCCAAGTTGAGGTCGACATGGTGGAGGAGGCCTAAATGACCTATTTTACATAAAAATAAATTTCTTTCTAGATTGACAAAACCCAAGAAGGGTCTTTTACATTATGACATGGACAAGGACACTTGACATAAACCCTAGAAGCAAACAATGGAGGCTTTGACCGAAGAACCATTGACCCAAGCATGAAACCCATGCTTTAATAAGTCAATTTCTTTTATAATAAAATTTATTTTTCTTTCTTTTGACCAATACATTACATCGTGACTCAAATACAATTATGAAGACCGATACTAGTTACATTTTTCAACAAGGGGGGCAAGGGGGATTTCTCAAGCTAGGCGTAGGAGACCTCAACTCTAAAACTCCTTTGTTCCCCTTTCTCAAATTCCCCAACATACACCATCGGTGCTAGCTTCCCGAGGAATGAGCCCCCAATGGAGAAGGAAGTCGAGTAGGTGAGGGATCCCCAGTAGCAGCTCTTCAAAGTAATAACTTATAAAGGATTTAAATTTCAAAAGAATCCTAAATCATGCTTCGCGAGGGAATTAAGTCAGCCCAAAAGATCATCAGACACCCTAGATAGTTTCTTGCTCAGAAGTGGTGAAACACCACCCAGATATATGGCTCTCACTGATTTGATTGTTGAGGACAGTAGAATTGTTGGAAGGTCAGAGGACTTACTACTTGTGGAGGCCTGATGGCAAGGGCAAAGAGAAATCTATAATCAAATCGAAGTTTTTATAATCTTATAATTGCAAGAAGTCAAGTGCATTGGGTTCAAGCTATTGATCTCTGGTAGCATCGAAAGTGCTCTAAGTCTCAAAATTTGTGGAGAGGCTTAGGCACTGGTATTCCAAAGAACTCGAAAATCGTTTGTGAAAATTCCACTCGAGATATGTTTTATTGTAAAAATTAATTATTTTAATGGGGACCCTAAGTCTAAACTTAGGGAAATTAAATAATTAAAGGGTATTAATAAAACAGAGTGAGAATAATCTAGAAAAAGCGAAGATCAAGTCAGGTTATAATCTTAGTCATTGATTAGAGATCTAATCTCAGTCGTTGATGTCTCAACGAGAAGACTATAAAGGAAGGCTTGAGGGTCATTTGGAAAGACACACTGATTGAATCTAGAGATCAAATTCTTCTGATAGAGCAATGCTCGAACGAAGATCAGATCTAAGTGATTCCAGCGCAGAGAGGGGCAAAGACAGTTTTCGTCGGGGGATCTTCTCCTGGACCAAGAATACTAAGCAGAGAGCCAGCAGAGGAAGCAGCGTAGCCTCTAGAGAGTATGACGCAGCACTCATAAGGGGTGACGCAGGCCCACGCAGAGGCAACGCAATGTTTTCGAGAGATAGTCTAAGATTTGTCGGGAGATCAGGGTTCTAAGCTGGGAGGGCAGGAACTAGACTTTCCGAGCAGCAAATTGATCCCAGAGAGGAGATGACGTAGTCCACAGAGGTCCCTAGGCAAGCCTATGCAGTTACTGTGTAGAGGAAGCGCAGAGGGTGTTGGGGTTTCATCAATGCAACTACCGAATCAATCGAGGCTTGCAGTGTGAGGTAAAACTCACTATATTTTTATATGTCATGATTTCTCTGTACTAGATAGCTAGCAAGGCATTGTGATTTTCCTGCATTGGGTTTTTTCGGGGACTTTCGTCCAAAATAAAGGTGTCTTATGTGTGTATTTCTTCTTTGCTCAATTTCCTTGTTTTAGAATCATATTTAAATGAGTGTAGGTTGCTTCAGTAATTTACTTCAATATTTCCAGAAGTAATCTGAAAATAACTATGTAATGTAATTTACAAGTAGATGAAGTAGATTCAACTAGTTGTAGTAGGATTCCTGAGATTATTAGATCTAGGAATTTTCACACAAGCTACAATCATCCATGAATTGCATTTGGCCCAACTTTACCATTCTAACCTCTAGTAACAAGGAAGGCATTGGACACTTAGCCACTTAAATGTACACTAGCCCCATAAAACTTCGTAGCCAATGAGGCTATAATCTTCAAATCCAAGAATCACTAGATGACTCTTTGAATTGATGATAGATAATGAGTGTTGTTAATATTTATGCACCTAAGCTCCCCACATATACCATCAAATGGAGTTGCATGGGAGCACCTCCCCCCTAACCTTACTTCTCTCCCAAAATGTTCTTCCAAGAAACCCCACTCGATAGCATTTTTAGAGAGCACAGCCCTCGCGGTTTTGGAACTCTCACTAAGCGCTCTATGAGAAACACTTCCAAGGCTCTTGTAGGGTGCTCCCAAAACCATTAAAACAGCTTCCTAGGTGCTTTTTGTAGGTTGAAAGAACACTCACGAGTCACGAATTTAACAAATTTTTTTAATTTATTTCTTTGCTTTTAACATATGGGGCATAAAGCAAGGGTGCAAAAGGGAAAAGTGTGCATGGCTAGGGTTCCTTGATGGATTAAAAAACTCCTTCACTCCATTTGCTCTGATTCTATCAATCTTTTTCACTCATTCACTCATCCTTCCTAAGGTTTGGAGTGGACTTCTTGCTAGTTGTTGAGAAGGAGATCTATGAGAGCTTGGAAGGGAGAATAAAGGCTAACATAGTTACATTCAAGCACCATTATAGAGTTGACAGGGCAAGCGCTAAGCCCATTCTTGCCTTTTTTCCATGTGTTGTAAACTTGTATATTTTCTATGTTCAATACTATCTTCTCCTACCCCTTCCCATTCCTTTTTCTCCCTCAATTCTATTGTAGGTAGCAGGTTATTCTCAAGAATTATAATGGATATGTGGTTTATTATTATGGTTTTGTTTTTTACTATGGTGGTGGTGTTGGAAAACTTAAAAACCAATGATGAGGAGGAAAAAGTAGGAAGTGGCCCATACAATAGAGAGGAAGAAGAAATGGAAGGGGATGAAGGGGATGATGAAGCTTACAATGATAATGGAAATAAATCCAAAGCGAGTTCAATGCCCTTGTGGAAGTACGTGACAAGGCATAAGGGAGGGAAATAGGGAAAACCCGCGAAATTTACATCCCCCCATTGTGACACAACTTACATGGGTTCAAATAACTATGTAAGAAAGCATCTCTATCAAATTATGCCAAGTGATGGAAAGAAGTGTAAGGCATTAAGAGTCAAAACCTGTGATAAAGTACCAACAAAGAAAAAACAATAATAATAAATAGACAAAAAACAAGACTAGAATTTTAAAAAACATCATGGAAGAGGAGGAAGCACAAAACAAATCCAAAAACGGTCTCAAGCAATTCATGGTAGTGTTTAACCGACAAGATTGCATCCGCGTCTAATAGACATGAATTTCATGAGGTCGAGGAGATCACTTTTGATGTTAGTTTTAGGCACAAGTTACGTATGTTTTGTAATACACCAAGCCCATTTATAATATGATTCAATTTGCTAATATAGGTTATCTAGTTATTGGAGAGGCATATGAGCAGAAAGATGCAATCTTGTATGATCATATTCATAAACATGTGTTCAAAAATATGGGATAATCTAAACGTTCTACTCCATGCCTTAGCATATGTCCTTACAAAAATATTACTCTCAATGTTGGTTGGCCCAAACAATGCCTAGGGGTGGGATTAGGAAAAAACCATACACTAAATCTAGG
This sequence comes from Pinus albicaulis, assembly GCA_034641835.2. Lineage (NCBI taxonomy): Eukaryota > Viridiplantae > Streptophyta > Pinopsida > Pinales > Pinaceae > Pinus > Pinus albicaulis. Next base: position 514,660,419 of record CM076573.1, on the reverse strand, counting down.
GGCACAGTGTGGGTATATGCTTGCATTAGACAAGTTGATCCTTGATGATGAGTGTCCTCAAGTATGAAGTTAATTGAGCAAGTGTATCAATGAACATGGAGCCTTTGTTAAACTGCATGTTGTTAGTTTTTGTAGCATCGGATGTGTTCTAGCCACGAAATTTGATGGAGAGGCTAGAATACATGAGATCTCCAAAACTCAGAAATCATTTCTGGAAATTCCACCTAGAGATGGCTTAATTAGATTATTAGCCAATTTTCAAATATTTCCTACGTCTAAACTTAGGAAATATGGTTAATTAATCAGAATTAATTAAGTCAAGGTGAGAATAGTCTAGAAACTCACACAGATCGACTTCAAGATGAGCCTAGCCCTTGATTAAGATTTAATCTTGGTCGTTGGAGTCTCAACAGAGGATTATAAAAAGACGATGGTCACTTGGAGAAGATACACCGAGTCACTTGGAGAATTCAACTTTCCAGAGTAACAGCAGTCATTTGTTGAAGAGTTTAAGCTTCAGTGAGGCAACAGAGATAGTGAGGGGTGGAGACAGTGAGGCTGGAGGAAGATTTCCAGATCCAGCGAGTGCATATGCAGAGAGGCCGAGATTTCTCGAGGCGGCAACGTAGAAGCCTCAAAAGGCAGTTTGATTTGCTGAGAGGGGAAGACGTCTTCAGTTCCAGAGGTAGAGAAGGAGACCCAACCGGCAGCAAGCAAGACGGCTTGATTAGTAGTCAGTTCAGGCAACACACAAAGTAGGCAGTTGCAGAGTGACGCAAAGCCTGTGCAGGCCCAGTTGGATGACTTGCTTTTCAGAGGAAGTTCAATGTCGGAATTGCCCAGAGTGAGGGTAAAATTCCCTCTAGTATTTTTGCCAGTATTTTCTCTACAAGATAAGCCAGATTTCGGCATCCATATTCTACTCAGAATTTCTCACTGATGCATAATAATAAAAACCCTCATTGTTGCACCAGTTTTCCCAAGTTGGGTTTTTCCGAGAACATGTTCAAAAATAACGGTGTCAATTTATGTGTGTGTGCTAGTATTTTCTCAGTTTCCAGTGCTACTTTATTTCTGCAGTTTTATTTGTAAAGGTTGCAGCATGTTTATTTCGGTGTTGTCGTAGCAATAAACTGAATAATTAATTTATCAATTAGAAGAAATAATACCAGTTGCTCCATAGATGAAATTTTCACATGGTATCAGAGCGTGATTGATCAGTCGGGAAGCTCAAAAGCGAAGAGGAAAATTTTGTTGTTCAGAGGGAGCAACAAGACGAAATTTTCAAAGGCAGTGCAGTCGATTGACAGGTAGGCCGAGTTGTTGGGGCAGCAATTCGATTTTCAGTTGCAGGGTAGCAGAAAAATCGAGCTACCCAGATAAGTGATTCCAGCATTCAGAGGAAGCAGTTGTAGCTCAAATTTTCCCTGATAAAATTCCTTGATTGGACGTAGAGGGTTTTGCTGCAGGTTGCAAAAGTGGAATCCGCATCGAGTGGAAGAGAAAAGCACACACGACAAAGGGAAAATTTCTCTCAGGGAACTTCGAGTCTCAAAAACTCGATTTCTCCAGGCAGATTGGCAATAGCAGCTAGCAGATCTACGCATTCCAGGAGAGAGTGCAAGTGGCAAAGCAGCAGCCAAACTGAGGGAAAGAGGGAGTTTTCAACAGTTTTTGAGATGGCCACTTCAGGGCTTAGAGATCAAGATAGGTTGGATGGATAATCCAACTACGTCTTCTAGAAGGCTAGGATGCCCTTCCTTCTAGATGAATATGGCCTAAAAGCCTACATTGATAATGTAGTGGCAGTTCCTCGGGATGCAGATCAGCTGAAGGAATATAGGAAGGAGATGGTGTGGGCAAAGCAGTTGATCATGGATGGAGTCTGAGACCATATAGTCTCACATATAGCTGGCAAAGATACCACCAAAGAGATGTGTGATGCTCTCTCCATGTTATACTAGGGTACTTTCGAGCAGCAGAAGATGTTCCTGGAGGAGAAGTTGAGATGCATCAGAATACAGAAGGGGAAAGGCATAGATCCCTTCCTCACTAGGATTCAGGAGGTCCGAGACTAGCTTGCAACTATTGGGGTAGCGCCTAAACCCACGGAACTAGTGTGACTAGCACTCAACAGTGTCTCTGAGGATTGGAAAGTACTTGTCCAGAGTATTTTGGGCAAAGATACCTTGCCAAGGTGGGACAGGATGTGAGCCGATTTGCAACAGGAGGAGATGAGACGAGCTCTGTTAAAGAACTCCATCAGTGGAAGTAATAGTAGCGGATCGAAGGTGGTGAAGGAGGAGGATGTGGCCCTCACATCAAAGGGTCCCAGTCAGGGGTAGGGGAGCAGAAGAAGGACCTATCTAAGGTCAAGTGCTTTAGGTGTAGGGAGTTTGGCCACTACAATACCTAGTGTCCTCTCAAGAAGAAGGACAAGCAGGAGAAGCAGGACCAAGCAGCAACACATGCTGAGATAGATAGGTTATCCTCCAGGTTGGAGGAAGACTTTGCTATGATTTCCCACATACCTTCAAGAGTGAGGTGGAGTGACTTGGAGTTATAGCCTTAGAGAGCTACAGAGATTGGGCAGGGTCCTTGAGGAGTCCACCTCATGGATCATTACCTGGCTACAGGGGCCCACAATATTCAGTAGCAGGATGGATCAATGTCAAGCGATGTAGTCAAATTTCAGAGTGATAGTTGTCGACCAGTAGCAGTCAGAGGCTGAGGAGCGTAGTGCAGTGTTGATAGTGGAGCAGGTGGCTCAGTGCAGAGTTGGCAGCGGCACAGATTCTTCAGTGACAATGCAGATGCTAGTAGCAGTCAGAGACTCGAGTGGCAAATGCATCATATTGAACAGAGTTGATTCGGTATTTTGGATGCTTCTCAGTTGCAGTTGCAGTAGTAACAGATGAGAGGGAGTTGCAGTACAGATGCAGAGTTGGCAGCAGTACCGTAGTGTGCACCAACACAAATGCAGCATCAAAGTTGCGCAGTGGTTAATGGATAGTAGTTGAGGAAATGACGCAGTGACTAAGGTAACAGCATAGTGTCTAACGAAACAGCATAGTGACTGAGGAAGCAGCACTGTGACTGAGGGAACATCAATGTGATTGAGGGAGCAGTGCAGTGATTTCCAGCAGAATTTCCTATCAGACATCGGCGTCATGATAAGAGATGATACAAAAGTAGAGTGTTGTGACAGGGTGTGCAGCACTAGAACACATTCCTCGCTAAGAAGGAGTGTTAGTTTTTGTAGCATCATATGTGTTATGTTACCACTCAAACTAGCAGGGGTCCTAAAAGGGGATCCTTGAAGGAACACTACTAGGTCAAGGGCAACAATGGAGAAATAGCCCACTGTCACCTCGGTTAAGGCTCCCTACTCTTTATGGACTTTCACTAATCAATGACTGAGATTATAACTTGACTAAGTTTATCTTGTTGAAACAGATAATAGAAGAGCTTATTGAAGAAACCCTAAGATGTCTTATTGAAGCAGATTACTGAAGATCTCTCATAGCAATTGTTGGAGGCTTAGAAGATCTGGTACCGAATCTTTGAATAGTATTGAAGCTACAACAAGAAGCATAATTGTAGCACCATTGGAGAGTTGTTGAAGTAAACTTAAAGATACTTGAGGAGCAGTCATTAAAGAATCCTTGAAGAAGGACATCATCTAGACTAGATGCAATGAAGCCATCATGAGGTAACTTGGAGAAATTGCTTGGGTATGATGAAGAGCAGTGGTGACACATTCTAAGAAGAAAAGGTTGTCATTGATGATGTGACGTGGAGACTAAGTGTGACAGGGCTCGTTGTGTTGAGAATTTGAAGGGCTTCAGGTTAATACAAATTCTCTTGATAATTACTTGTGAGCTTGCTTACGTTGCTTATGTCTTCTCTTAGTTAATCTTTCATCAAGTCAATTATCAAAATGTACAGGACACAAACTTTAGGCAGGAGTAACACTTTTATTATGGGAATGTAAATCACAGATTTACCTTCCTTCCTTTATACTTCAGAATTCCTTTTCTATTCTGGAGCCCTTCTTATCAATTCACATCCGCATTTGTCATTGCAGCATGACCGCAACCCTTCTTGAGACATTCACTTTTCCCAACGTTGTATTACATTAGAGACATTCGATTATACCAACACAGTATGATCGCACTTCTTGCTATGGTGTCCGCACTGTACATTCATGCTCTGTCTCTGTTGTAACGACCGCAAGGTCTTCATATGGTTTCTGCACTGTACATTCATGCTCCGTCTCTACTGTAATGACCGCAAGGTCTTCATATGGTGTCTGCATTGTACATTCATGCTCCATCTCTGCTGTAATGACCGCAAGGTCTTCATATGGTGTCTGCACCGTTCATTTGGACCTATCCGCTATTCTATTAGCATCTGAACCAAAAACTTATCTTAAATTGATCCACACATAAGGTATATATATATATATATATATATATATTGTAGAAATTTATAGTTTCCCACCCCGGTTTTCAGTTTTCACCTTATTACTCCAAAATAGTTAAATGCCCTTTCCCATAACCATACATTCAACAAGCTGAAAAAATAAATATTTTTTGAAAACACAAATTCTGGAAATTTTCAAATGCTGGAAATTGCAGAAATAAAATTCAGCAAAATAAATCAGCTACACAGAAAATAGACACGCTGATTTTTGGTCAATGTGACCCTGGAAAAACCCCTACAACTCTTGGGGAAAACCAGTTCGAAAGCTCCTTCTTATTTACGGGAAAATGCTTTTTACGGTGGGGGAAATATTGACAAATAAAATCGGAAAACGGACTTTTTTTACAACTTATCTGTTTAAATACTTAACCACCGCCTCGGAAAATGTACAAACGGCAAAAACGAACGATAAATGTACATGCGTTCTCCTTGATTTGCGTAAGTAATAATAACAACAATAAATGCAGCTATACGGCCTCCTCAAAATATGTGCAAACAACAATTAATGTTGTTGTCCAAAACCTCGATTTGCGTGCCAAAACTGCTGCAAAACTCTGATGTATGGTACAGCCCCTTGCTGCCTCGATTTCCATGCCCAATATTGCTGTACGGCCTTGCTGTACGGCCTCCCTGCCTAGAAAATAATGCCAAAAATCTGCCTGTTGTTTGCTAAATCTGCTGTACTTGTCTTGCTGAAATGTCTTGCTGAAATTCTGCCTTGGAATGCGTGCCAAGCTGCTGCCTCCTTCTCCTCACTGCCCAGAAATCTCCCTTGCTCTCTTGCTCTCCTTCTCCCAATCTTCTCATGAAAGAATGAATGACCTTTTCCTCATTTTCCTCCTTTAACCTAACCCTAAGTGACTTTTGGGAAATCCCTAAATCCAATGGTTGAGATAGCTTTAGATCTAGGGCTGACATTAAATGTTCATTTAAATCTCACTTTCTATTTTTTTAATTCACCCCATTTAATAAAGACCCTCTTAGTCATTTATTTCCAAAGTCACTTTTCACTTTCTAATTTCACATTGAGTTTATTGAAGTCACTTTAAAATTAGACTTTAATATTTATCACTTAAAGTCACTTTTAATTAGATTTGACTTTATAACTTTATAAAGTCACTTTAGTAACTTTATCACTTAAAGTCACTTTTAAATTAGATTTGACTTTATAACTTTATAGTCACTTTAGAAGAAAAATTAAATTCTTTTGGACATTTTTCCCTAGGCCAAAGATCAAAGCCTTAGGGAACCACCTGTCCGCCGGTAACTAAATTTCAACACTCCCTCTTACCGAGGAAAGTGTTCCTCACCACACCCATCTTGTCTCTGATGTAGACATGCTTGCCCCGTGGTAAGGCTTTGGTAAGAATATCTGCAACCTGCTCATCGGTGGGAATATACTCAAGCTTCACGGCTCCTTGAACATAGTCTACGATGAAATGATATTTGATCCAGGTATGCTTTGACTTTTGTCATGAAATCTTTGGATTCTCCGTGAGTTTAATGCAACTCGATTATCACGGTAAATCACCTTTGAAGGTCTCAACGGTAACCGATAAGCAAACAACATCTTGCGAAGCCGAGATGGCCTCACAACTGGGCGGGCGCCATATACTGCGCTCGATATAATAGAATTAAATGGCGCCCAAGCTGAACCATAACACCCTTCTTAGGAACCCAACCCAAAACGGCACTGCAGAGGTACTCTTCCTATGGCTATTTTGCCCAATGAAGTGGTCTAACACACGATCTCACTCCATCCCCCTGCTTGTAGTCCAGACCATAATCCACTATCCCCCGCAAGTACCGCAAAATGTGTTTTGCAGCCACCCAGTGAACCTTCCTAGGCTCACACATAAACTGACTCATCGTGTTGACTGCAAAACAAATATCTGGTCTAGTGTTGACCAAATACATCAAGGACCAAATACATCAAGGAACCAATCAGCTGCCTGTACAATGTGGGATCCACCAACTCTGAATCCGAAGCATGAAGCTTCTTCCAGTTGGTGATCATCGGTGTCGACATGGGTCTACAATCCTCCATGTGGAATCTGCCAAGGATGTCCACAATATACTTCCCCTGTCCCAGGAAGAAATGCCCCTCCTCCTCCCACACCTCCAAACCCAAAAAGTAATGCATCAAGCCGATGTCCTTCATCTCAAACTCCGCTGCAAGATCTCTCTTGCAGTGCTCTATGAGTCTCTCTGCACCTATAATGACTAAGTCATCCACATACAACATTAGAATGAGAGGCTCCTTACCTATCACAATATAGTAAAGGTTCGGATTTGCCTCACTCTTTGTGAAACCCATCTTCTGCAAGTAAGTATCTATCCCGGAGTACCAAGCTCTGGGAGCTTGCTTCAGGCCATAAAGGGCCTTCTTCAGTCTGCACACATGGGACTCCTTCCCATGCACCTCAAAGCCCTGTGGCTGCTCAATGTACACCTCCTCCCGTATGAAGCCATTGAGAAATGCGGTCTTCACATCCATCTGGTGGATCTTCCAACCCATCTCTGCTGCTATCGATATAATGGAGCGGATCAAAGTATATCGAGCCACGGGAGCGAAGGTCTCCTCATAATCAACTCCCTCTACCTCGGAGAACCCTCTAGCCACAAACCTCGCTTTGAATTTCTCAATGCTGCCATCTGCAGCATGATTTACCTTGTAAAGCCATCTGGAAGTAACCACGGATTTGCCCTCAGGCCTCGGCACCACCTCCCAAACATCATTCTTCATGATAGAAGAATACTCCTCCCGCATGGCCTCTCTCCAGACCTGCTGGCTAGCTGCCTCCTCATAGCTAGAAGGCTCAGAGTCAAGGATGCTGGTAGCCATTGCCATATAGCTACAAAACCTCTCAGGTGGTCTGCTCTCTCTGACCGGCCTCTTAGGCTCAGCAACAGATGTGGCATCTCTCAAGGTGTCCTGAAGCCACTTGGGCTTCCTCTTCCCCGAGCACACTTCTCCCGCCGAAGAATAAAACTCCTCCTCCTCAACATCAGGAGCCTGAACTCCTGACTGTCTGTCTGCTGTCCTCCTGCCTGCACCTGAACCTGTAGATGCTGAGGTACCGTGTGAACTGTCCATCAGTGGACTCCCCAGTGAACTGCTCTGTGGACTGCTCTGCGTGTTGCCCATAGCTCCACCCCTCTGACTCTGCGAGCCACTCCCCACTGACGGACCTGACATCGTCATAGATGTACCTCCAGATCCTCCTGATCCCTGCCCACTGGATCCCTGCGACTGACTCAACTGCTGCTGAGGGTCTGGCTGATCCAGATACTCTAACTCCCGTGACCTCCTAAAGGCCCTGTCCTCCTCGAACTTCACATCCCGTCTGACAACAACTTTCCTCTGTGCAGGAATGTAAATCCGAAAGGCCTTGGAGGTCTCACTGTAGCCCACAAAGATACCCTTCTTTGCGGTGGGCTCTAGTTTGGTCCTCTTCTCCTTGGGTATGTAGGAGTATGTGATGCACCCAAAGATACGAAGATGACCAATATCAGGCTTCTTCCCAGAAAAAGCCTCCTCCTGAGTCATGTGCCCCAAGGCACGATGCAGACTCCTGTTCTGCAAATAAACAACAGTGTTGCAGGCCTCTGCCCACAAAAACAATGGCAACCCCTGATCATGTAACATGGCTTTGGCAACCCCTCCGATGGATCTGTTCTTCCTCTCCGCAACCCCGTTCTGCTGGGGGTTGTAAGGAACAGTGAACTCCCTCCTAATGCCTGCCTCCGCACAATAGTCAACAAACTCTCCAAGGGTGTACTCTCCTCCATTGTCCGACCTCAGTGACTTGATCTTCCGACCTGTCTGTGTCTCCACAAGAGCTCTAAACTCCTGAAACCGCTTGAAGACCTCACTCTTGGTCTTCAAGAAATAAATCCAGGTCCTCCTGGAGTGATCATCAATGAATAAAACATAGTACTCATATCCACTCAAGGAAACATGAGACATCCGACCGCTCACATCGGAATGAATCAATCAAGTATCCCAGTCGCTCTGCTATCACTGCTGGGAAAAGGGGATTTGGCAAACTTGCCCATCGCACATCCTCTGCAAGTATCAAAGTGATCAGTACTGAAATCTGGCACACCTGTAGTGATCTCCCGCAAAGTCCTCAAGGCTCCATGATACATGTGCCCCATCCCGCGGTGCCAAATCTCACACTGCTCAGAACTGCTAGCTCTGTTGTCGGTACTGCTGCTCAATGCCAAAAGGGACTGAAATGCAAACTTGTACACCTTTGCATGGCGTACACCTATCACTCTAGTTGAATCAGCTGGAGTGCCCTTGGGATACATCAACACCTGTCCTCCCCTGAATAGTATCTCATATCCTCTGTCCTCCAAAGCTGAGACGGATATGAGGTTCTTCCTCATCCCTGGCACATAAAGAACATCCGACACCTTCAAGGGAGGTTTGGACTCCCTCTGAAATGTCAATGTTCCCACACCGACTGCTCTAACAACTCTGTCATCACCGAGTACTACCTCTACATCAGTGCCACTCTCTGAAAGCTCTGAGAAGTACTCACGGACTCCTGTCATGTGACGTGAAGCCCCACCGTCCACATACCAGATACCCGAAGATGCTCCGCTAATCGAGGGAAATGCATGCTCCCTCTGAACCTCTATGGCAGATAATCCTGCACTAGAAGACTCACACGCAGTGAACCCAAACTCCCGGTCAAAACGATCCGCAAAGTCCTCAACCTCTTCTGAAGCTGCCATGCTCTGGTTCTTCCCCTTCTTCTTCTTCTTCTCCGGACACACAACTGCATAGTGTCCCATCTTCTGACAATTCCAACACTTCACTTTGGAATAGTCCTTCTCTGAGTTATCCTGTTTACCTTTACCTTTGCCCCCACCATTGCTTGTGGAAGCCTCGCTCTTCCCTTTGCCTTTCTGCGTCCCCCGGCCAACGTTGCTACATCCTCATCCCGCTCAACCGGCTAACAGTCATGCAGACTCTTCCCGACATCTCAATCGTCTGAATGCAATCATCCCAAAACCTCTCCCATGTGGGAAGGGTCTCACGTGCACAAACCCCATCAGCAAAGTTCATCCATGAACGGGGGAGGCCATTCACCGCAATCCGCACCAACTCAGTGGGTGGAATGGCCTCTCCAATCGCTGCCAACTCATCTCTCACATTAGTAATCTTTGTGAGATATCCAACTGCACTATCATTACCCATCTTAATGGTCTTCAGCTTCTCCTTCAGGACCATTTTCCGGTTCTCATTGGTACTCTGGTAGAGATTGGACAATGTTGTCCACATCTCATGAGCATTTCTCTTTCCTCTCACATGAGGAATGCAATGGTCTTTGATTCCGTCTAGAATCAATCTCTTACCCTTGTTGTTCTTTTTATTATATGCTGCCAACTGAGTAGCATCAGTAGGCACATTCACATGGTTCTGTGTGGTATGCACCATAATGTCCCAGACTTCTGCCTCCTCAAAGATACTCTGCATTCTCTCCTTCCAAATGCTGTAATTGGAATGCCCATCCAACCTATCCTCCACCCTCAGTCCCAAAGACATCCCGTTGTCCTAAACCGAAAATAAGACCGCCGTAGTAAAGATAAAACCGTTGTTTAGGAAAATCGCCTTGCCGGAATTTCCTTCGAGTGAAAAATCAGCAAAGCGTTAATTTTCCTCCGTCGGTCCAAAACCGTTCTTTCAAAGACTCAATCTCTCATACCATGTAGAAATTTATAGTTTCCCACCCCGCTTTCGCCACCTTATTACTCCAAAATAGTTAAATGCCCTTTCCCATAACCATACATTCAACAACCGGAAAATAAATTTTATTAAAAATACAAATTCTTGAAATTTTTCAAAATGCTGAAAATGCGTAAATAAAAAACAAGTTAGTGAGTAAATAGCCATTCAACACATCATAACACAAACACTTTTTGTCAAGGTGACTTCGAAACCCCCTCACAACTCTTGGGGAAAACTAGCCGAAAGCTCCTCTTATTTCGAGTGCCTTTTACAGTGAGAGAAATATTCAGCAAAATAAAAATCAGCAAACAGACTTTTACAACTTATCTCTTTTTCCGTGCTTAACCACCGCCTCGGAAAATGTACAAACAGCAAAAACAGAACAGCAATAAATGTTGTACGTTCTCCTCGATTTGCGTGCCAGAAATCTGCAATAAATGCAGCTGTACGGCCTCCTCAAAATCTGTGCAAACAGCAATTAATGCTGTTGTCCAAAACCTCGATTTGCGTGCCAAAATCGCTGCAAAACTCTGTTGTACGGTACAGCCCCTTGCTGCCTCGATTTTCGTGCCCAATATTGTTGTATGGCCTGCTGTACGGCCTTGCTGTACGGCCTCCCTGCCTAGAAAACCGTGCCAAAAATCTGCCTGCTGTTTGCTAAATCTGCTGCACTTGTCTTGCTCTGAAATGCTGCCTTGGAATGCTTGCCAAGCTGCTGCCTCCTTCTCCTCACTGCCCAGAAATCTCCCTTGCTCTCTTGCTCTCCTTCTCCCAATTTGCTCATGAAAGAATGAATGACCTTTTCCTCCTTTTCCTCCTTTAACCTAACCCTAAGTGACTTTTGGGGAATCCCTAAATCCAATGGCTGAGATAGATTGAGATCTAGGGCTGAGATTAAATGCTCATTTAAATCTCACTTTCTATTTTTTAATTCACCCCACTTTAATAAAGACCCACTTAGTCTTTATTTCCAAAGTCACTTTTTCCTTTCTAATTTTATATTGACTTTATTAAAGTCACTTTAAAATTAGACTTTAGTAACTTTATCACTTAAAGTCACTTTTAAATTAGATTTGACTTTATAACTTTATAAAGTCACTTTATTAACTTTATCACTTAAAGTCACTTTTAAATTAGATTTGACTTTATAACTTTATAAAGTCACTTTAGGAGAAAAATTAAATTCTTTTGGACACTTTTCCCTAGGCCAAAGATCAAAGCCTTAGGGAACCACCTGTCCTCCGGTACCAAATTTCAACATATATATGACTGTGTCAGCTCTTAGGCCGACCATCCAACCGACTTGCCCATTGCGAATAGGCCGACATGAAGTGGGAAATCCTTATTTATTTAATGTGGCAACCTCCACGGTAATCACAGCTTGTCTTTCATCGTTGATTGAGGGCAGTTATGAGCTAGACTTCCAGCAAAGTCTTGGAGCATGAATGACACTTAATTACATTTTATCATTTTGATTTTTCTTTTCATAATTACATAGTCAACATGAAGACCGACCTAGTTACACTTTTCAACACGTTGAAGAAAACTTTGGGAGCCGTGAAGAATAACCAAACATATTTTGATGAAGTGAAGATAGGGTTGGAGCCTAGAGGATTGGAGTCCTCAAGAAACCAGGTCGGAGCCTGTAACAGAGATAGGGTTGGTGCCTCAAATTGACAAGGTTGGAGCCTTGGAAAGACCAAATCGGTGCTTTGCACAATACAAGTTGGAGCTTGGAAGATTGGAGTCTTCATCTAGGGTTGGAGCCCTATATCATTATTGTACTTTACTTATTGTAAAGAAGAAATTAATAAAAGTATCTATTCCATCAGTTTTCATTTTGTGCTCTAAATATAAGTGATCTAACTAGTAAAATTAACAATTGAAAAGAAATACTGATTCACCCCCATCTCAGTATTTCCAACAGAGGTTCCAAGAGTTTAAGGCTCTTGTGGAGAACCAGACGGGGAAGAAGATCAAAGTCTTGAAGACAGACAATGGAGGCAAGTATACCTCCAAGGAGATGAAGGAGTAATGTAAGAATTAGAGGAAATTTCAAACTAACAGTGGCCTCCTAAGGAAGAATAATAAAATAAGAGTTATGAATTTAGGAGGGAAAGGAAGAAAACTACTTATTTTAATTGTATTTTTGGCTTATCTCCTTATAGGTCTACTCAAATTTAAAGTGTAGGCACTCGTTGGAAGCGGAATTAAATTTTGCATCCAACGAGTACCCATTATGCATACTTTTGAGAAGACCCACATTGATCAAAATTGAAAATACATTAAAAAAAAAGTGTTGAAACCTAGGAAAGACAGAGGAAATTAGCATGAATTCCAAGGTCTAGTAGGCAGAGATTTCTAGCACGAAAACCTAGGAAAGACAGCCACCTTCAGCACGGAATTTGAGGGGTTGAGTGCACAAGTTTCAAGGGGTTCTGGAAGCTTCAAGAAAGTCTGACAAGCCCACATTCTAAGGCTGAGAAATAAGGTCAGAGGCTTAGAAAATGAGGCTACTACAACAAGTTGTCAGACATGCAATTCGAGGATGAGAAGCGATGACTCCATGCCCAAAAATCGAGGACAATAAATACTTGATTGTGGCCTGAATTTTTGGAGAATTCTGGATGAGTGGCACATTGTTCAAGGGTAATCTAGTGCTTGATTTTCAAGGAGTTGGGCAGAAAATTAGAAGGTAAGAGATAACTACCCTAGTTGTGTTTGTAATGTTGTAAACATTTTCTTGAGAAAAGCAAAATAAAATCCTCCTTATCACTGGTTTTCCCCTTGTAGGTTTTTCCAAGGTCGAAGTTGACCAAAAATTAGAGTCTCAATTTTATGTGTGAATGCTTGTCTATTTGGTAGCAAGTATTGTTTCTCTTTAAATTTGCAAACAAATTATATATATCAGCATCTTTATGTGGGGTTGTGTATTAAACTCATGCAATGAAAACTGAAACTGGGAGGGCTACAAGAAACATTATTTTTCTACATTCGGTATTTTGTACGAGACTGCACACTACCTAGAAACACATATTTCTTGGTTGTTGTCTGCACCCCCCTGTTGGAAAATCAGAAAGGCGGAAAGATAATTACTTATGATATTCTTATGTTATTATTAATTTTCTTGTGTTCCTCTTTTATCTTTGTTTCATCAAGCAATTATCAAAATCAAAGCATGAAGATGTGGGACACTAGATGTAGACAGACAGCCAGGGCAAAACCCCTATATAGGGGAAAACCCAGTCGAGGACTCTTTTTTCAATAGATTCATATGACAGTGAGACAACCAAGACCCTAGACCAACAGACCTTCCTCCTCCACCAAGCTAGCCCTTCCTCCTTGTAAATTTCAGCCCTTCAAATTGCAGCTACAATGCAGAACTTCGATCCAGCAGCAGAATTTTCGGCCCAGCTACTCCAGAATTTTGGCCTCCATAGCAACTACACAATTTTGGCCTAGCAGAACTCCAGTACTTAGCACATGTGATATAATAGAGAGAGAAATTGATTTCTTTAGCAATATAATGACCTTCTTCTCCTTCGCTAGCACTTGCCTTCTTCTTCCTTGGAATTCGTACCATTTACTGCAACCAGCTATTGCAAATCGAACTTGATGAGTAAAGTGTGACAAATGAGGTCGAGTTGCTCCAATATATAGGCTTCCAGTGAGGTTGAATTACCCTGTTTGAGGCCAACTTGATCTTCTTTGAGGCCAACTTGGTGGAGGAGGCCTAATTGACCTATTTTACATTAAAATAATTTTCTTTCTGTTGAAATTTGGTTACTGGAGGACAAGTGGTTCCCTAAGGCTTTGATCTTTGGCCTAGGGAAAAGTGTTCAAAAGAATTTAATTTTTCTCCTAAAGTGACTTTATAAAGTTATAAAGTCAAATATAATTTAAAAGTGACTTTAAATGATAAAGTTACTAGGTCTAATTTTAAAGTGACTTTAATAAAGTCAATGTGAAATTAGAAAGTGAAAAGTGACTTTGGAAATAAATGACTAAGTGGGTCTTTATTAAAGTGGGATGAATTAAAAAATAGAAAGTGAGATTTAAATGAGCATTAAATCTCAGCCCTAGATCTAAAGCTATCTCAGCCATTGGATTTAGGAATTCCCCAAAAGTCACTTAGGGCTAGGTTAAAGGAGGAAAAGGAGAGAAAAGATCATTCATTCTTTCATGAGCAGATTGAGAGTAGAGAAGAGAAAGCAAGGGAGAAATTACTGAGTAGTGAGGAGAAGGAGTGCAGCAACTAGAGACTTCAGCAAATCCTTACAGCAGCAAAGAGGCACAGTTCCTAAGGCAGAAATCCATACAGCAAGAGTGTGGCACATTTTTCGAGGAAGGAGGCACAGTTTTTGAGGAATCTGTACGGTAGCTTCAGCACAGTTTTCTGGGAAGATTCTGGGCACAAAAATCGAGGAGAAGTACTGATGTTTGGTGGCACAGATTTTGAGGAAATCCATACAACTTCAGCACAATTTTCTAAAGCTATCTCAACCATTGGACTTAGGAATTCCCCAAAAGTCACTTAGGGTTAGGTTAAAGGAGGAAAAGGAGAGAAAAGATCATTCATTCTTTCATGAGCAGATTGAGAGCAGAGAAGAGAAAGCAAGGGAGAAATTTCTGAGCAGTGAGGAGAAGGAGTGCAGCAGCTAGAGACTTCAACAAATCCTTACAGCAGCAAAGAGGCACAGTTCCTAAGACAGAAATCCATACAGCAGGAGTGTGGCACATTTTTCGAGGAAGGAGGCACAGTTTTTGAGGAATCTGTACAGCAGCTTCAGCACAGTTTTCTGGGCAAATTCTAGGCACAAAAATCGAGGAGCAGTACTGATGTTTGGTGGCATAGATTTTGAGGAAATCCATACAACTTCAGCACAATTTTTGAGGCAGAGGGAGGCACAGAAATCGAGGAGGCAGTGTTGTACATTCCATACAGCAATACGACCGTACAGCTGGGCACAAAAATCGAAAAATACAATCAGCACTTAATGCTAAAATTAATGTTGTAAAATTTATGTTTTGTTAGTTTACTATTCGGCACGTTTTCCAAGGCAGTGTATAAGCACGGAACTCAAGATAAGTACATTTTTTTTGCTGTAATTTCTGTCTCACTGTAAAAGTTATTTATCAGAAATAAGAAGAGCTTTCGAACTAGTTTTCCCCAAGAGTTGTAGGGGGTTTTTCTAGGGTCATCTTGATCAAAAATCAACGTGTCAATTTTCTGTGTGTGGCTGATTTATTTTTTCTGAGTTTTATTTTTGCATTTCAACACTGTGAAATTTCCAGAATTTGTGTTTTCAGAAAATATTTATTTTTCAGCTTGTTGAATTTATGGCTATGGGAATGGGCATTTAACTTTATGGGAGAAATAAAGAGAAACTGAAAACCGGGGTTGGGAACAGAAATTTTTACATGGTATCAGAGCTAGATTGCTAAAAAGTGCAATTTGGGACAACAAGAAGAAAAATTACAGCTTGCTAATTTTTCACACAGAAAACAGTACCTTTACTACAGTAGTGTTATTTTCAGCTTCTTAGGATAGCAAGCATGTCTTTGGGCTTGAGGGTGGAGGATAGGTTGGATGGACATAGTAACTACAACGTATGGAAGGAAAGAATGCAGAGCATCTTTGAGGAGGCAGAAGTTTGGGGTATAATGGTGAATACCCAACAGCACCCTGTTAATGTGCCTACTGTTGTTGTTCAGTTGGCAGACTTTAACAAGAAGAATAACAAGGGTAAGAGACTAATTTTGGATGGTATTAAAGACCATGTCATTCCTCATGTGAGAGAAAAGAGATTTGCTCATGAGATGTGGACAGCCTTGACCAATCTCTACCAGAGTACCAATGAGAATAGAAAAATGGTCCTAAGGGAGAAGTTGAAGACCATTAAGATGGGTAAGACTGATAGTGCTACTGGATATCTCACAAAGATTAATAATGTGAGAGATGTGTTGGCAGCAGTTGGAGAGGTCATTCCACCCACTGAATTGGTGCAGATTGCAGTGAATGGCCTTCCCACTTCATGGCTGAACTTCGCTGATGGGGTTTGTGCACGTGAGACCCTTCCCACTTTGGAGAGGTTTTGGGATGATTGCATACAGGCTGAAATCACGAAGAGCCAACTTGGGGCAGCCAAACCTGTTGAGCAGGATGAGTATGTAGCACTGTTAGCAGGAGGCAAGAAAGGCAAGGGAAAGAAGAAAGCTTCCACAAGTAGTGGTGGGGGCAAAGGCAAAGGTAAAAGTAATCAAGTGAACACGCAAAAGGACTATTCCAAGGTGAAGTGTTGGAATTGTCAGAGGATGGGACACTATGTAGTTGTGTGTCCGGAGAAGAAGAAGGGGAAGAACAAGACCATGGCAGCATCAGCAGAGATAGAGGACTTTACGGATAGCTTTGACCGGGAGTTTGGGTTCATTGCTTGTGAGTCCACTAGTGCAGGATCACCTGCCACGGAGGGTGAGAGGGAGTGTGCAATTCCCTCCAATAGCGAAGCATCTTCAAGTATCTGGGATGTTGACAGTGGGGTTTCACATCATATGACAGGAGTCCGTGAGTACTTCTCAGAGCTTTCAAAGAGTAGCACTGATATAGAGGTAGTACTCGGAGATGACAGCGTTGTTAGAGCAGTCAGTGTGGGGACATTGACATTTGATAGGGAACCCAAACCGCACTTGAAAGTGTCAGATGTTCTATATGTGCCAGGGATGAGGAAGAACCTCATATCCGTCTCAGCATTGAAGGACAGAGGGTATGAGATATTGTTCAGGAGAGGACAGGTGCTTATATATCCCAGGGGCGCTCCAGCTGAGTCAGCTAGAGTGATTGGTGTACACCATGCAAAGGTGTACAAGTTTGCACTTTAGCCCCTTTTGGCATTGAGCAGTAGCACCGGCAACAAAGCTAGCAATTCAGAGTTGTGTGAGATTTGGCACTGCGGGATGGGGCACATGTATCATGGGGCCTTGAGGACATTGCGAGAGATCACTACAGGTGTGCCAGATTTCAATACTGATCACATCGATACATGCAGAGGATATGCTATGGGCAAGTTTGCCAAATCCGCTCTTCCCATCAGTGACAACAGATCAACTAGGATACTTGATTTGATTCATTCCGATGTGAGCGGTCCGATGTCTCATGTTTCCTTGAGTGGATATGAGTATTATATTGTATTCATTGATGATCACTCCAGGAGGACCTGGATTTATTTCTTGAAGACCAAGAGTGAAGTCTTCAAGCGGTTTCAGGAGTTCAGAGCTCTTGTGGAGACTCAGAGAAGTCGGAAGATCAAGTCCCTGAGGTCGGACAATGGAGGGGACTACACCCTTGGTGAGTTTGTTGAATATTGTGCAGAGGCAGGCATTAGGAGGGAGTTCACAATTCCTTACAACCCCCAACAGAAAGGGGTTGCAGAGAGGAAGAACAGATCCATCGTAGGGGCTGCCAAAGCCATGCTACATGATCAGGAGTTACCATTGTTTTTGTGGGCAGAGGCCTGCAACACTGTTGTTTATTTGCAGAACAGGAGTCTGCATCGTGCCTTGGGGCATGTGACTCCGGAGGAGGCTTTTTCTGGGAAGAAGCCAGATGTTGGTCATCTTCGTATCTTTGGGTGTATTGCATACTCCTATGTACCCAAGGAGAAGAGGACCAAGCTAGAGCCCACCGCAGAGAAGGGTATCTTTGTGGGCTACAGCGAGGCCTCGAAAGTCTTTCGGATTTATATTCCTGCACAGAGGAGAGTTATTGTCAGGCGGGATGTGAAGTTCAAGGAGGACAAGGCTTTCAGGAGGTCACCGTAGTTAGAGTATCTGGATCAACCAGACCCTCAGGAGCATTTGAGTCAGTCACAAGGATCCAGTGGGCATGGATCAGGAGGATCCGGAGGTACATTGATTACGGTGTCAGGTCCATCAGTGAGCAATGGCTCACAGAGTCAGAGGGGTGGTGCTTCGGGCAGCATGCAGAGCAGTTCACTAGGGAGTCCACTGATGGACAGTTCACACGGTACTTCAGCGTATACAGGTTCAAGTTTAGGCAGGAGGATAGCAGACAGACAGCCAAGAGTTCAGGCTCCTGATGAGGACGAGGAGTTTCATTCTCCAGTGGGAGAAGTGTGCTCAGGGAAGAGGAAGCCCAAGTGGCTTCAGGACACCTTGAGAGAGGCCACATCTATTGCTGGGCCGAAGAGGTCGGTCAGAGAGAGCAGACCACCTAAGAGGTTCTGTAGCTATATGGCAATGGTTGCCAACATCATTGACTCTGAGCCTTCTAGCTATGAGGAGGGGCAGCTAGCCAGCAGGTTTGGAGAGAGGCCATGTAGGAGGAGTATTCTTCTATCATGAAGAATGATGTTTGGGAGGTGGTGCCGAGGCCTGAGGGCAAATCCGTGGTTACTTCCAGATGGCTTTACAAGGTAAAGCATACTGCAGATGGCAGCATTGAGAAATTCAAAGCGAGGTTTGTGGCTAGAGGGTTCTCCCAGGTAGAGGGAGTTGATTATGAGGAGACCTTCGCTCTCGTGGCTCATTTTTGTGCTGATTAACTCCATCATATCGATAGGCGAGATATGGGCTAAAGATCAGGATGGATGTGAAGGCATGTTTTCTCAGTAGCTTCATACATAGAGTGTACATTGACGACCCACGAAGTTTTGAGGTGCATGGGGAAGGAGTCCCATGTATGCAAAGCGAAGAAGGCCCTTTGGCACTGCCAACAGCTCCTAGAACTTGTTGCTCTAGGATAGTCATACTTGCGGGGAATGGGTTTATAAAAAGGAGGTGATGCGGATGGAGAATTACTCTTTTATTGTGATAGGTGAGGAGCCTCTCATTCCGGTGTTGTATGTGGATGACTTGGTCATTACGAGTGCAGAGAGACTCATAGAGCACTGCAAGAGAGATCTTGCGTCGGAGTTTGAGATGAAGGACATTGGCTTGATGCATTACTTTTTGGGTTTGGAGGTGTGGCAGGAGGAGGGGCATTTCTTCCTGGGGCAGGGGAAGTATATTGTGGACATCCTTGGCAGATTCCACATGGAGGATTATAGACCCATGTCGACACCAATGATCACCAACTGGAAGAAGCTTCATGCTTCAGATTCTGAGTTGGTGAATCCCACATTGTACTGACAACTGATTGGTTCCTTGATGTATTTGGTCAACACCAGACCAGATATATGTTTTGCAGTCAACACGATGAGTCAGTTTATGTGTGAGACTAGGAAGGTTCACTGGATTGTTGCAAAACACATTTTGCGATACTTGCAGGGGACAGTGGAGTATGGTCTGGATTATAGGCAGGGGGATGGAGTGAGATTGGCAGGTTACACTGATTCTGATTGGGCAGGTTGTGCTTCTGATAGGAAGAGCACTTCAGGGTGCTGTTTTGGGTTGGGTTCGACAGTGGTGTCATGGTTCAGCCGGAAGCAGCAGTCAGTAGCATTGAGTTCAGCGGAAGAAGAGTATATGGCAGCCAGTCTAGCTAGTTGTGAGGCCATCTGGCTTCGCAAGATGTTGTTTGGCTTATTTGGTCAGCCGTTGAGACCTTCTGTGATTTACTGTGATAATCAGAGTTGCATTAAACTCACGGAGAATCCAGTATTTCATGACAGGTCAAAGCATATCGGGATCAAATATCATTTCATCAGAGACTATGTTCAGAAAGGAGCTGTGAAGCTTGAGTATATTCCCACTGATGAGCAGGTTGCAGATATTCTTACCAAAGCCTTACCATGAGGCAAGCATGTCTACTTCAGAGACAAGATGGGTGTGGTGAGGAACACCTTCCTCGGTAAGAGGGAGTGTTGAAATTTGGTTACCGGAGGACAGGTGGTTCCCTAAGGCTTTGATCTTTGGCCTAGGGAAAAGTGTCCAAAGAATTTAATTTTTCTCCTAAAGTGACTTTATAAAGTTATAAAGTCAAATCTAATTTAAAAGTGACTTTAAGTGATAAAGTTACTAAGTCTAATTTTAAAGTGACTTTAATAAAGTCAATGTGAAATTAGAAAGTGAAAAGTGACTTTGGAAATAAATGACTAAGTAGGTCTTTATTAAAGTGGGGTGAATTAAAAAATAGAAAGTGAAATTTAAATGAGCATTTAATCTCAGCCCTAGATCTAAAGCTATCTCAGCCATTGGATTTAGGGATTCCCCAAAAGTCACTTAGGGTTAGGTTAAAGGAGGAAAAGGAGAGAAAAGATCATTCATTCTTTCATGAGCAGATTGAGAGAATGGAAGAGAAAGCAAGGGAGAAATTTCTGAGCAGTGAGGAGAAGGAGGGCAGCAGCTAGAGACTTCAGCAAATCCATATAGCATCAAAGAGGCACAGTTCCCAAGGCAGAAATCCATACAGCAGGAGTGTGGCACATTTTTTGAGGAAGGAGGCACAATTTTTTAGGAATTCGTACAGCAGCTTCAGCACAGTTTTCTGGGCAGATTTTGGGCACAAAAATCGAGGAGAAGTACTGATGTTTGGTGGCATAGATTTCGAGGAAATCCGTATAGCAGCCGTATAGTAGCTTCATCACATTTTTCGAGGCGGAGGGAGGCACAAAAATCGACGAGGCAGTGTTGTACATTTCGTATAGTCCGTACAGCAGTACGGCCGCATAGCTGGGCACAGAAATCGAAAAATACAGTCAGCATTTAATGTTGAAATTAATGCTATAAAATTTATGTTTTGTTAGTTTACTGTTCGACACGTTTTCCAAGGCAATGTATAAGCACAGAAATCGAGATAAGTACATTTGTTAAGTTGCTGGAATTTATGCTGTAATTTTTTTCTTACTTTAAAAGCTATTTATCAGAAATAAGAAGAGCTTTCGAATTGGTTTTCCCCAAGAGTTGTAGGGGGTTTTTCCAGGGTCATCTTAACCAAAAATCAGCGTGTCAATTTTCTGTGTCTGGCTGATTTATTTTTTCTGAGTTTTATTTCTGCATTTCAGCACTGTGAAATTTCCAGAATTTGTGTTTTCAGAAAATATTTATTTTTCAGCTTGTTGAATGTATGGCTATGGGAATGGGCATTTAACTTTATGGGAGAAATAAGGAGAAACTGAAAACCAGGGTTGGGAACAAAAAATTTTACACTTTCTTGACAGATAATTCCCAAGAAGGGTTCTTTACAATATGACACAAACAATGACACTTGACATAAACCCTAGAGGTCTTCAATGGAGACCTTGACCTAAAAACAATTGACCCAAGCATGCAACATATGCTTTAATAAGTCAATTTATTTAATAATAAAATTTATTTTTCTTTCTTTTGATAAATATATTTCATTATGACTCAAGTATAATTATGAAGACCGACATTAGTTACATTCTTCAACACACCCTCTTAACTAGGGAGGTATTCATAATTACATATATATACAAGTACATGGAAGATCTCAAAACACATGAACTACGAAGAGTTTAGGCACACTCGGTGCCACAAACTAGATTCCTAACCAGGGTAATCTATCCGGGTGGGACTAAGATGGAGTAAAGCTTTCAGCCACTACATGTACCATCAGGTTGGCTTACTAATCATCAACCTAGGGATCTAGATGTCTAATTCAAGGCCAGAGCTTTATGACCAACGCCAACTTCCCTCTTCAGGATCTAGACATCAGACACATGTAGATGTCCTCCCAAGCATCAGACACATGTAGATGCTTCAACACTCTCGATTATTTAAATCGGTAACATCAAATCTCTCCCGATCAGTTAGATAGGTAATATCAGATAAATCGAGCATGCTTATAGACTAAATTACAAGTCCAAACATTCTTCCAAAGCTTCGACCTTTTGAGGAGAGATTTACCTGTACAGACACAACCCCAATCAATAACAAACTTTCAAATACATATAAACAAACACAAACCTTTGGGGTCTCCAATCATCTTGATGCCACTTTATTCATATGCAACTAGTCAGAATTTTTTCTTCTTTCATTTCTTCAGCAGCACCAATACATCCTCAATATTCATTCTCCCATTTCTTCTTTAAGGTATTCACCATGACTATCATAATATGCCCTCCCTCCCAACTGAGGAGATCTATTATTTCTTTTATCCAGCCTCCCTCTTAACTTAGGGAGATCAACTACTTACTATAACATCAGAGAATCTTTAATGGCTTCATTCCTTCTTATCAAAGTCATCTTGATCTTATAGCTTTCTTCATCATGCTTATATGGACATCTTCGTTATCTTGAAGATTGTGTACCTACAAAACTTTTATAGCAAGTACAACCAAATACATATATAGAAGCATGAAGTTAACTATATCATAAGCATGTCAATAATGGAAGCATTAGAATTTAGATCTCAAATACCTAAACTTAGGTTCATAATCAACAAGAGACACATACTTCTATACTTCAATTTATTGCTAGGGTTTTGTTTAAACCCTAGATCACATCATTAAAACTTAAAGTAACTCAATCAAGATATCAATCTCAATATATCTAGGGCCTCACTATTACTTTCAGAGATATGACAGACTCTACTATGATATATTGCAAACCCTAGAATCCATCTTTGAGACATTAAGCCTTAGATGACAACAATCAAAGCCAATCATAGCACAATCTAAGGTTTCAATAATATGATCAACTCCTACTAGGGTTTGTTGTAAATCCTAGATTTATGATTACATTGGAAACAATATCACCATATCCTAGAATATCAAACTTCTACTAGGGCTTTGTTACAAACCCTAGAACAATGATCATAAACAATTAGGTTAGCACATATACATATCTAGGATTTCATTATCATGCACAAGCATATTACATCTATTAGGTAAACCCAAGACACAAATATCAATACATTAAAGTTTGACATATAACAATTTTGATTAGGCTAGGGTTTCGATCAGACAAACAAATATACACCTAGGGTTTCATTCCTAGGAGCTTACTATAGATATTATAAGGGATTTGTTCATAAAACCCTAATTTACCAAAACCCTAAAGGTCTAAAGATTATAACACAACAAACCCTAAACGACTAGGGTTTCCATAATAGTACGAAAACCCTAAACATCAAAAGAATACTATTTTCTAGATTTCATCAATAACCCTAAGAAGACTAGGGTTTCGCAATCAACATTGACACACCCTTAGGTTAGGATTTTACGATGAACCTTTTAGGGTTCCACGATGATGATTTAATGAGGGTAGATTTAATCTAATGATTAATCATCCTAACAAGAATCTTTGTGATTCAAAGTCCTAGACATAATGATGTTAGTAATGTAAAGCAGATTTTAAAAGAAATTAATATACCTTTATTAAGAAGAGAACAAAGCTTATGGTTTAAGACATACCTTTGAGTTGTTTCTTAACAAACCTTATAGGACATCAATTCTTGAAAAGCTTTCTTTGCAACAGAACTTCTATCATGCTTTATCTTGTGAGATCTTTTCCATAACCCTTGAGTATTCAACAAGCTTTCCTAAATAAGGAAAAATATAAAAAAGAAAGGTTATTAGCATATAATACAAACATATTTTGATAAAGGAGGAAACCAAAACTAAAAAGATAATACAAGGAGTAAGATACTTATCTTTGGTAAAATGGTGAGGGCTCCCTCTTAATCCAATCTTGAGGGACACCTATAACTTTATCAAAACAATTCAAAATTGTTCTACCAAAGCATGTTAGACCTACAAGTACAAGAAATCAAAGCATAAAGGAAAATAATTCAAAACTTAGAATAGAGGACTAAGATAAGGGAGAGAGAACTTAGCAGTGTAAATCCTTGATTTCTAATTCTTCAGTCTTGTTCTTCTTGGGTGATTCTTCATCGGTAATATTTGCTTGATCCCTATCTCTCCTTTTATTCCTTGGATTCTCAGGACAATTGTTTCTATAATGACCAATTTTGTGACAATTGTAACATTCAATCTTGGATAGGTCTATTTTCTTCCTTGGCCTTTGAACTTTTTGAAAGTTTCTTTATTCTTGTGATGAGCAGAATAGGCATTTGAGATGTTCTCCTCTTCATTCTCCGTGTTGCTTACTAATAATATTCTGGCTTCTTCTTGACTACATGCATTTCATAATTGTTCGAATGTAGGAGTATCCTTCCAACTGTTGATTCCTAATGCAAAGGCACTCCAAGATGTTGGTAATCCTAGAAGGGCAGTAACCACGAGCTCCTTTTCAGGTACTATTTCATCTATTGCTTGGAGTTCATCTCTGATTCTAGTTATCTTTACAAAGAAGGATGCCACAATATCATCTTTTGTCATCTTCATAGTTCATCCTTGAGGCTTGCAATTTGACCAATGTTCTTGATTGTGAATAACTTGGATAGGGCCTCATAAATTTCTTGAGCGGAATCTATGTTGGATATATATATGGAATGAGGTTGTCCTTTATTCCATCCACTATTAGGCTCATGGCCAATATTTTTGTTTCTCTAAACTTTGCTTTCTCCGCTTCACTTGATTCATTCGTAGGCTTCTTTACTTTTCCTTTAACTAGATCAAAACTGTATTCTTCTTGAGGATGAGGTCTATCCTCTTTTTCCATGCCTTGTAGTTGGAGGCTCCTTCTAGTTTGTTTTCTCCCTTCAATGAGTTAGACATGGTTCTTGAAGATAGTAGGCTTATCCCCTTATATGATCCCTTTTCTTGATGACCCTTATTCAATTTCTTAAGACTCCTTATTCTCCTTCCAGTAAATCTTCAGGCTGCCTTTTTCCTTATTCTTCACCTTAGCTCCGATACCATGTTGGAAAATCAAAAAGGCAAAAACATTTTCTTATGTTGATAATTACTTGTGATATTCTTATGTTCTTATTAATTTTCTTATGTTCTTCTTTTATCTTTGTTTCATCAAGCAATTATCAAAATCAAAGCATGAAGATCAGGGACACCAGATGTAGGCAGACAGCCAGGGCAAAACCCCTATAGAAAGGAAAACCCAGTCAAGAACTCTTCCTTCAGTAGATACATATGACAGTGAGACAACCAAGACCCTAGCCCAATAGACCTTCCTCCTCCACCAAGTCAGCCCTTCCTCCTTATAAATGTCATCCCTTCAAAGTGCAGCTATAATGCAGAACTTCGATCCAGTAGCAGAATTATCGAAAAGCTACTCCAGAATTTCGGCCTCCCCAGCAACTGCAAAATTTCAGCCTAGCAGAACTCCAGTACTTCGCACGTGTGAGATAATAAAGAGAGAAATCGATTTCTTTAGCAAGATAATGACCTTATTCTCCTTCGCTAGCCCTTTCCTTCTTCTTCCTTGGAATTTGTACCATTTACTACAACTAGCTACTACAATTTTACTACAAATCGAACTTGATGAGAGAGTGTGACAAATGAGGTTGAGTTGCTCCAATATATAGTCTTCCAGTGAGGTCGAATTACCATGTTTGAGGCTGACTTGGTGGAGGCCTAATTGACCTATTTTACATTAAAATAATTTTTAATCTTGACAAATAATTCCCAAGAAGGGTTCTTTACAATATGACATGGACAAGGAACTTGACATAAACCCTAGAGGTCTTCAATGGAGACCTTGACCTAAAAACAATCGACCCAAGCATGAAACCCACGCTTTGATAAGTCAACTTATTTCATCATAAAAATTATTTTTCTTTCTTTTGATATATATATATATATATATATATATATATATATATATATATATATATCATTATGACTCAAATATAATTATCAAGACCAACACTAGTTACATTCTTCAACAACCCCTCTCTTTGTCACTCCAATTGCTCAACTACTCATATGTGCACTGAAAGCCTCTACCTTGCCTATCTCTAGATGTTTAGTGGAGAATCTTTTCTTAGTATAGGTCATGCATGAGATACAATTTTAGACTCAACTACTAAATATGAGAATTTCACTTTTTTACTAAAGTGAATTACGTAACAAAATTACTTTTCAAAAATATCTTGAACTACTTCTAACACAACTGATCCTTTGCAAAAGTTCTTATCTATGCTATAGTTCTTAACACACCCTCTTAGTGAGGAAGGTGTTGAAAAATGTGACTAGTTTCTGTCTTCATAATTGTTGTACTCATTTCTATATGTATCATATGTAACAAACAAGAGAAGAAAAGAAAAAAATATTATTATTAAAGCATGGGTTTCATGCTCTTTATTGATGGTCTTCTAGGTAAAAAGCATGTTCTTCGTGCTTCTAGAGTTTGTTAGGTCTTGGGATTTATTGTCATGAGTCAAAGGAGTCAAAATCATATTTATAAGACCCTTCCGAGCAACATGTAATTGCAAAAAGAATTTATTTTGAGTCTAGAAAATCCTAGAAACTCCAAAAGTACAAGTTGGCCCTGGCAGTTACAAGTTGGCCTAAAGGGGGGAATTCGACCCCTTGGAAAGGTTGTATAAAGAAGCAATTCGACCTAATTTGGGCTCACTCACTCAAGAAGTTCGATATATCAAGAAAGAATTGATCTGTAGTTGGAAAGCTGGAAACAAGAAGAGCGAAGGCCTAGGAGAAGAAAGAAGGACGAAATATCTTGTTTTTGGGCTCTATCTCTCTCACAAGTGCAAAGTTCTAGGGTTTTTAGTGTTGTAGAAGGAGGCCGAAATTGCAGGTTTGAGTTGCAGAAGGACGAAGTGCAGAATCTTGTAGCTGGAAGGAAGGACACCCTACCTTGACCTAAGAGCTGTCTTGCTCTAGGAAGGTCTGAGGAGAAGGCTAGATTAGGGTTTCCATAGAATCTCAAGGTCGAAATTGCAGGATCGAAGTTGCAAGACGTGTTGCAGTATTGAAGCTGACAGGTCGAAGTTGCAATTTGAAGTTGTTTGGTGCACAATCAGGGAAAGACTTGTTGGAGGGCTGACTTGGTATTTGAAGAAGGACTTGGTCTAGGGTTTGCGTCTTTGTGTCTCAATTGAAGCAAATTCTATAAGAAGAGAAGATTTTTATGGGTTTCCCCTTGGAGGGGTTTTGCCCTGGTTGAGAGCCTAATTTTTGTGTCCTCTGTTGCTACTATTGCGTTCTTAATATTTGTTTGATGAAAAGATCTAACTAAAGAAAATAAAGAAGATTAACTAAGATTCACATGCAAGTATCAAGGTTAAGGAAAATCGAATTTAATAACTGCCACTTTGCATTTTCCGAAAAAAGGAATTCTACACCACTTTCTCTAAAACCCTCAAACTTGCCTTTTGCCCAAGGCTCGTCAAAATATCATTTACTTGTTAATCCATGGGAATATGTTGTAGCTTCACTACTCATGTTTGAATCCCATCTCATATGAAGTGATATTTGTTCTATAGTAATCTAAGTGTCACAGAATTCTACTAATTGCTAAACAAAGATACCATTGTCAATCCCAAGCTAAATCAACACCTTGAAGTGCTCTTCTTGTTTGTGGCACTGCCTGCCACTTCACCATCTCCAAGATATCTCAAACCATACTCCATTTTGTCCATCAATATCTGAGCAAACCATTGAGGTCTCCAAACATAAATAGAAGGAGCTCATGTCTCCCACTCTTCAATTGAAGGCTACTATATTACCCTAGAAATCACTAGTGACCTCGGTGCAACCTTCAAAGCTTCTCAGTCATCCTTTATCACCAAGTTTAAAATCTTCTTAGACCTATCTTTGTTGCTTGGAAAAGCAACTTTGGCATGCTTTCGAACCGTGCACCCTTTGCATACACCATGTTGCTCAATATTGAACTTTAGAAGACTTGTGACTATCTCCCTCAGAAAAGGCAACATCCTATGATGCAAATGCCCCATCCTATTGTGCCACAACTTACACAAGCTATTGTTATGGACCAAGGCTCGAATCGATTCCCCTGGAACCTATACAAAATATCTTCTCAACCCCCTATTTTCTAAGTTGTATATGGGCTAGAATCCTTCAACTTCATAAGTACTTGCTAGTTCATGAATTCCACCGCAAAGTCCTTATCCTCCATGACCAAAACTGAAAGAAAATTCTTCCTGATACCTAGTATAAACAACACATCATCAAAATCTAAAGAGTTACTTGACTCAAGTTGGAAAAGAATAGTACCAACTCCTGCTACATGGTACTTGGCATCATCACCAAGCTCGACTTGTATTGTAGAGTCCTAATTCTTCAAATTAGAAAACGATTGCCCTGTTGATGCCATATATCAAGATGCCCCACTATCCACATACTACATGTCCTTTGGAATCGTGTTGGTAGAAAGACAAGATAGCATTGAGAAATACTTCTCAAACTTGGCAACAAATGTGTTCATCTAAGTTTCTACAAAGACTGCTACTTGCTTATGTTGTTGCTTTCCTTTATCCTTCTTCTCTAAACACTATGATGCATAATGATTGTGCTTATGATAAACAAAGAACTTGATTTTACTCAAGTCCTTCTTTCAAGGCTATGAGGTTGACTCCTCGCTCTTTCCCTTAACCTTGCTAGGTCCTTTACCTCTGCCCTTATTTGATTAACCAAATAGAACGAGGAACTCATCACCATCCTCCTCATTGGCCTTTGGCTCCATCTAAGTCTCCTCTTGGATATAATCATCCCAAAGCCTCCCAAAGTCGAGAAGGTTTTCCTCGGCACAAATAACTTTGACAAATGGTTCCCATGAAGCTAGGAAACCATTCAGTGCTATATTTGCTAGCTCTAAATCTACAACCTTCTCTCCAATTGTTGCAAATTGATCACAAATTTATGTGATCATCAAAAGTTAACCACTGACTACTGGTCATCATTATGGATCTCAGTTTGTTCCACAATATAATCTTCCCATTCATGTCTTGACTCTAGAAAAGACTAACCAAGGCATCAAACATCTCCTTCATCATGTTCTTCTCAAATACATGAAAGATCAAATGGTCCTTTCTAGCATCCAATATCATCCGCTTGGCCTTCACTTCCTTCTTGTTGTGAGATACCAACTGTTGTGGATCTATAAACAAAGTCATAGCATCCTTGATAATATCTTGGAGATCGTTCTCTTTTAGCAAGAGTGTAACCCTTACCTTCCATGTTAAGAAATTTGAGGCACCATCTAATCTATCATCAAAACAAAGACCTGCTACTGCTATCTTTGAGATTTGCTCCACAAACTCTCGAATCAAAAAAAAAAAGAACTTTGAAATTCTCTTACCAGTAGACGTTCTTCCTTGCAATAGATTTATTGTTGCAAATCCTTGAGAATCTCAATCAGAGATCAAGCTCTAATACCATGTGAAAATTCCAAGCCATAGGTGACTAATGTCCTTGTGATCTCAATCAAACATAAAAAGCAATTTCACGGGCACACGAACATACGGGTAATTACTCCTTCAAATCAACTTTTCATTCCTTCGAAAATTGATGAGGAAACCTCCACAAACTATCCCAAAAAAAACATTGTACGATTACCAAAATCACCCCGAACTTGAGCTTTTACAAGCTACATGAGTTACAACTGCTGAAAAACATAAATAACAGTTCTCTATTGTGTGCATTGTACAGCACAATTGTATATATTCCTTACAATTGTACAAATTTGTTCATACTATCCATATGACTATACAAAACTATTCCATATACTATACAAGACTAAGCACTTCTCAAAAATACCTCTTTCCTAGCTATATGTGCTCTCTCCCTCTCTTTGTCACTCAACTTGCTCAGCTGCTCATGTGTGTGTTGAATGTCTCTAACTTGCCCTATCTCTATACTTTTAACAAAGAATCTTTTCCATTCATGAGGTACAATTTTAGACTCAACTACTAAATATAGACTTTCACTTTTTTACAAAATAGTATTACTTTTCCAAAAATGGAATTAGTTTTCAAAAATATCTCAAACTACTTCTCATACACTCACTGAACCTATACGAAAGTTCCTATTCGAGCTATAACTCTCAACAGAAACTTTAAGGTTGATGTTATGGTTGATCCTTCGATGACAATGTTATAAGTCATAACTGCTAAATGATTGATGGTATATGTGTATTAAATTGTGGATGTATTAATGATCATCATTAATCCAGTAGTTAAACCTACGTTTTCATGTATTTTGTAACTAATTTGACATTCTACATGAATTTTAATAAATCTGCATCAGAATATATAACAATATATTATTTAAAAAATTGCTCGTGGAAGCTTTGGAGCTTCCCACCGTTACCCCTTATTCCTACTCCCAACAACCTTAGGTTAAACTTTGGGATTTGCTAACAAACAATCTCCCCAACCCACAACTTTTTTGCAGAGATTTGAACATTGTTGACTACCCTAAAGATGAGGGAATGTGCTTTTGTCTAGCACTTTCCATTTTTCCTAGGAACTTTTCAACTTAGAAGTTTCGGAAGCATCATACTAGTCATTTTTTATGATTCCTCTCTACAATTGAGCTTTAATTTTTATTTCACAGAGATATGATGCCCTTTTGCTTTATGCAAATATGTGTCTAGCCTAGCAAAGTGCAACTAGAGCTCATTCATTTAAAAGGAACTCTATGAACATTGGGGTTCTTCTTTATGCAATACAAACCAATGTTGCAGGGAGCACCACTGAAGGTCAGTTCTCTCCCCCCCAAGCCACACTCCATATAGGAGCATCCAGGGAGCGCACTTCAAACCATCTTTACACGCACCATGTCAAATTGGAACTGTCACACTCCGTATCGAATTGGAACCGCCACGTTCCATGTGACACTCCTGAAATCAAGAAGTGTGCTCCCTATGTGCTCCTAGGAAGGCTAGGACGCTCCCTGTGCTAGTCCCTGAGAGTTTTGGACACTCCTTCAAGATAATAAATATATATATAGGTGTGATCTAGGGTAGGTTTAGGGTTTGGAGAAAGTGCGGATGAAAATAAAAGAGTTCTTCCCCCTCTCTTTTCCATATTCTTTCATCTTTGTTTGCTTATACTTACAGTGGAGAGAATAAAGAGTAGCTTGGAAGAGAGAGCAAAGAAGAGCTTCGAGGCTTGGAGGAGAGAACAAAGGAAAGCATAGACGAGTGGACAACGAAGAGCTTGGAGGAGAGACCAAAGGTTACCATCTATTTCAACTTTCAAAATCTAAAGAGGTAAGCCCAAACCCCAACTCCCTTATTTCATTGTGTCATTTGTTTGTGTTTCTTTCCTCTTCACCTACCTTTCCCATTACTTCTTCCCCCTATTTTCATTGCAATTTGTTCATCTAAAACTTGAGAAAAAATTTCCTCGTGTCCAGCGCTCCAACTACGACACTAGGGATTTCATATTTAGTTCCGCCTACACCATCTTCTCACAGTTTCATCCTGCTTCAACACCACCACGTGGAGGTCCACGTAAAAGTTGTGGTGATCCAAAGAGGAAGGAATAGTAGAAAGAAATTTAGATATCAGAATAATTGTTTCTCCTTTTGCACTACTTTATATGTCATAGACTCATAGATGATAGATTCATCGTATTTAGCAACTAGCTCAATTTATTGTTTTGGACATTTCAATCTTCATACTTCGGTGTGTAGATGACCTATTTTTGTAAACATAATTTTTTGGTCATGATTCATGTTATTATTGACAGTTGTTGGATAACCATTTCATTCCTACTTTCTATCATATGGCTTAAAAACTTGTATATTTTTTTGGAATTGCTACAATCTAGAAGGTTGATGCTTGAATGATCAATCATTAATATATTATGGAAAACCTTTCTATCTTCATTAATGTACAAATATGCATATATATATATATATAGATATATAAAACAAACACTTTCAAGATGTTCCACTCCCAAGGCTTTTGGGAAAATGATGCTCCCAACGGCCATGCTCTGTGCAACATTGAACCCCCACCCCAACAAAGGCAATTCAAGCATGGTAAATTTGCATGAATAACTCTGCAACTATTTAGATGAATAATTGATAACTGAAACTAGTTAACTTTCACCAAGATACAGAGCCTCTTAACAACTTATAAGCAGCAGAATAAAAACATAGAGATAAAAACACATGCACAAATTGACACACTTTTCTCAGGAAACCCAACAGGGAAAACCTGCTTGCTTGATGTGGCCATTTTCTTGATTGTTCTTGAGCACTAGGGTCTATTACAAAGCAATTTGTCTTTTTGAGAAAGCATTATGCTTCCCACACAAATCTCAACTTATACAATTGATCTTGGTTGGCCTTGATCCTGCTTGATATCGTCCTCTAGCACACAATTCTTCCTCCGCTGCCTCCTTGACTTGCTTGCAAAACCTGCTCTCTTTTGCGCACTAGAAGCCCTTATTCCTTGCGCAAATCCCTACACACTTGTGGCTTGCTAAATCTTAGTGCACAAGCTCCTCAAATATGTGCACAATCAATCTCCTAAATCCTTGTGCACTTGCGATCTCCTATTCCTTAGGACACAAGCTCTGCGCTCTCCATAATCAAGGCTCCTCTCACAAACTCACGAGTTGTCTTGTCACACAAACCTTGTGCACCAAACTTGTCATTTACTTGTGCACGTCCTCTCTTTATAGATTCGATCCATGCTAAATTAGGCTAGTTCAAATTTGGAACTCGAGTTGTGATAGCGAGTTAACTGAGAGTGTTACTCGCTCTCCTTCCAATCATCACTAGAGTGGTTAACTCGTGCTCTCTCCAATCAACACTGGAGATCTGACTCGCTCTTCCTTCAATCAAGACTAAAGACTAACTCGCTCTAAGTGAACTTATAACCGCCACCTCGTTCTGTAGTCACACAAATGAAGACTCTACTTAATTGAAGCTCCAACTCTACACATGCTAACTTGATGATTATTCCAGTAAACTGGAAATAACTCATCCTAACCGAAGTCTAACTCATGAGGACAATTCTAGGTCTTCACTGGCTAAGGCACAAGCCAGAAGGCTTTGCTCACTACATTTTCAACACATGGAAGAGAACTAGGCAGTGCGGACAATGGGGCAGGTCCCATAGTACGCATTCTACTCATAGATGATTAGTAAGAAAGTACACTAAGAAGGTAATCACCTGTAGGGAGGCTGGAAGTACAGAATGTAGATTGTTGGCTACCTCACCACCATTGGGAGGAAACAAGGGAGATCAGTCAGGGTCGAGTGCGAATATGGACAGGAAACCTAGGAGAACAGCCACCGTGGAGTGCGAATATGGGCAGAGACGCTGTGGGCCATGGCAGGGTAGGGCAATGAACGATCTAATATGAAATATACTGGAGCTCCCAAATGATTAATTAGTAATTACAGTATGGGGCATAATTTCGAATGGTGAACTTTGGATTCCAGCCTCAATTTTAATTTATTTTTATTACCATGTGATTTTTACTAGGGTCAGTTTTGTTTTGGTGTGTTGGCCTTGCTGAGTGCCGGTTTAAGATTCTAAGCACGGTGTTGTCCTCTCCCTCTTTTTTATTTTCTATCTTCTTCATATTTTACATCTCCTTAAAAGTATCTGGAGATTGAAGGGGTTAATTTTATCTTCAGAGAATGACACTATTTCCGATCAATCAGTGCACCATTTTCAGGGGAAAAACATTACCTATCTTGGCATGACAATTATGAGGTTATCAATAAAGGGTGTGTTGAACGCAACAATAGCCGAGGCCCAAAAGCTTTGTTTTGCCAAACAAAAATCTCAACTACCTACATATAGTACAAGCATTAAAATTGGAAACTAATGCACAGAAGCACACATGGAGCATACGCACTCACATATGTATCTATAGTGTCATGAAGATTACAGACATTGTACCTTGACTGATCCACAGAGTTGTGGAACATCTCTGAGATGGTTCAGGACACTGTCAGCGACCATCCTGGAAATGCCAATGAACTGAAGCTCCCCGCTCTTGTCATGCATGGCATACACACCTGTAGCATATGGGAGTTTTTCAGCAAGTCTCCTTGGATTCTCTTCAAGTGGAATTGCCTCTGTCTCTGCAAGTTTTTTCATTGAGCAAACTATCCCCCCGGGCTGCCTCCTGCTGCTGGTCCTTGCCTTCTCAAAGACATGGGGTCGCTGAAAAACGCTTAATCTGGGAAAAGATCGAGGTGGGTATTGCTGTAAAAACATAGAGGTTGTACAAGGTGGTATAGCAGTAATTGGGGGTGAAGCGTTGAAGGTATTTATGGATGGGAATCGGATATTGAGCCCTGTGGATACTGCTTCCATGGCTGTCAGTCCAAAGAACGAACGTATAGAAATGATGAGTGTGGAAGAGCGTAATCTGGGTTGTGGGAGGAATGATTTGCTAGTGCTAAAATAGCTACGAATGCCGAAGATATGAATGGAATCGGATGCTGCGACGTACGTCGGTGCAAGTTTTCTAGTGACAGGGGTTCTTATTGTACCACTGGGAGAAAGTGCATCAAGGGATAGGGGTAATTTTCTCCCTTAAGTCACAATTCGAGTCCCTAAGCGGAAGAGATTTAAAGGGACGAGTTAAGGGTCGACTTATCGTTTGGTTCCTCAAATGTCTCCACAACGATAACTTTACGCTCGCTAAGGCTTTGCTAGAGCTACATTTTGTCTCCGCTGATTATCACTGGTTTGATGGATTGTAGATTTCTGTAGTGTAGATTTCTGGATTCAAAATTCGGAATTTCCACAGTTTTCATTTTTCAGTGTATGTTTCGAGTGTAAAACAAGACTCATCTTTAGTCTATTGGTTTGTTTTTTTGGATTATTTATTTAAACGTAGTTAAATTAAAATAATGAGAAAATAAATATGATAATTTTCCCATAATAAATCATTTATAAGTGTTTAATTAATATTTGATATTTTTTATTATATTGGTAGGTATATTTATTTTAGAATAGATTTTTTTTATTTTAATTTAAATATCAATAATTATTAGATAAATGATAACTTAATTATCAATAATAGTTAGGTGAATGGTAGGGATTTAACATTTCTATAATATTTTTAATGGTATTGACAAATTAAAGTTTAAAAATTATTTCAAAGTATTTGTGTTTTTTTTCCTTTTAATTAAATTGGTTAATTAAAAAAATACCATATGAACTTGTGGCATCTCAATATGAGTTATGGTTTTTTTGAGCATGTGGTATTAGTAAGTCGTGGTATTGGGTCATAGTATTATAACAAACACTCTTTACAAATTAAGAATATCCATCATAAAAAGGAGGCGAGTCTTTATAATTTGATTTTTTAAATGTGAATATATTTAAATCATATATTAATTATTTTTATAAGTAACAATAATAATGATTTAAACAAAAAATTTCATGTTTTATGAAGGATGTGTTTTAATGTCGAGGGTTTTTGCAAGCATTCTTGGTTGTTGCTATGTCTATCCAAGGGACTGGCTTACAGTTTTTATCTTGTGTGCTAGCTTTCATGTGCTCTAGTTTTCCTTCCGCAATGGTTTTCTCTCTAATTGTCACGATTTTCCTCAGGTTCCTCTATCTTTGCATTTTTCCTGTGCTCTTTCGGTCTGTGTTTGTCTGCGTTTTTTTATCTTGCACCAGTGGCTCCCTCCTAGTCCCTCTCTTTCTGACTAGGCGATGACTTGTCCCCCGACAATAGGGGGTGAGGGACTAACTGACTATAACCAAGATTCCTCAAACTTTCAAGTCGTTTGGGCCCAACAGTCATAATATGGTTTTGGTTTTCATGGTGAACATGTCAGTTGTTTAGTTGGTTTGTCGTCTTCTGCTTTGGTGATTTCACCTGTGCATTAGTTTTTAGGCCCCTGCTCGATTGATGGGAACGTGGTTTTTTCTTCCATCGAGGTTTTGGCTTTCAAACTCTTTTCCTCCATTATTGATTGTTTTCAATGTTTTCGCCCTTCTCCCTGGTGTTGTGGTCTTTAAACTCCTTCTGTGATGCCTTATTTCCTCAGAATCCCAAGACTTAGGTTTTGATCCTCTTTTCCCTGCCACTCCTGTTTTATCTTATAAGGGCCATGGTTTCTGCAAGGGTTTTCTTATCCCTGGAGTTTCTTCAGGGATCTCCCTTCCCTTTATTTCTCAGATTTTCCCTCATCTAGTAAGCTTTTGAAGGAGTCGGTATCTCAAGCGTTGGATGAAAATTCTATTTTTATTGGTCAAGAAGTGATTTTTTATGGTAAGGTGGATTCAGTTGTGTCAGAGTAAGTTCTATCCAACAAAGATGCAAGTTTCTTCCGAGGCAAGCGAAAGAAGGCCAAATTTGTAAAATTGAACGCAAATCTATAAATGGCTTCTACTCTTTAGTTAGATGTGGCCATTCAACAAGCAAAATATTTTTAAGTGTAAATATTTGGTTGGTAGGATTCATGGTTGTAAATTTGGCTTACCTTTCCTTCATGAATGTGTGGAGTCCTTAGTTCAGCCTCTAACTAAAAACCTTGTCTTTGTTAGGGCGTTGGCTAAAAGGTTGGGTTCATTTGATTTTTCAAGATGAGGAGGATGCAAAACTCATTGAGGGAAGGGTTCTAAAAGTTGATTCCTTCCTTGTTATCTTTAAACAATGGACTCCCCTCTTTGATGCTCAACATGAGCATATGAACATGGTTCATGTTTGGGTTCGCATTCTTGCTCTCTCAACGCATTTGTGGCATGAGCAAATTTTTTGTCACTTTGGAAACGGTATGGGGATCTATTTAGAGCATGACTCCCATCGGCGACACGTATATGCCGTGTATATTCATCAGTGTGGATATCATAAGGCGACTATCGGGTGCTATAGATTTGGGTCTTAGGATGGAACCTATTATCCTGGAGTATGAGGACATTCTCTTTCGGTGTCGGTGTTGCCATCAACATGGGCACATTGTAGAGGAATGTGTTATTCTGGTGCACAAGAAGATGCATAGGCCCTCTAGTGCTAATATGGTGGGTGGTTTGGGATCAGAGCCTATTATCAAGCATTGACACCCATAACTTCGTGTTTGTTTTCTCTAAATGTTGTTGCTTTCGATAAAGATGCTCTCTAGGTGTCAGAAGGATCTTGTCCAGATGTGCATCTTCTTGGTCCCTCAACTTCGGATGGTGAAGGTACTGCACCATGTCCCTCCTCTTCCTTTTCAAGTTCATGTTCAATCAACGCTTGCTTTTTTTTCTCATAGCCTTATTTTTCCTCCCATGGCATCTAATGTTTTATGCAATGTTAACACCTCTCCCCCGCATTTGAAGCTTTCCTCTCGTTCGGTCTCTGCCATTTTCTCTTTTCCAATGTCCACGATTCTTGTATTCCCCATCCTCTTCTTCCTCTTTTCTTCCCTCTGAGTGTCATATATTTGATGACATCTTGTACAATCTTCGTTCAAGATTGGTGGTTCCCTAGAGAAGGGGAATTTCATGGGGTTTGGGTCATTTATCTCTTTCTATCGTGGAGGGTCAAAGTCATGGGCGTAAATCTCTCCTTTTTATTGCAAAGGAAAAATATAGATTTGACCTTGTTCTTGGTAAACAACTTTCAATTTGAGGGTCCCTTAGAGAATGTCCAACCATTGTCGCATCCCCATAATGAAAAGTATGCCATTCAATTATAGAGGTATTGATTTCCCCTCTAAAACGCAAGCTATGAAAAGGCTTGTTGAAGCACATATGCCTGATATTATTTTCCTGCAATAATCCTTGGGGAATTATGTGTTGATTTCTTCATGTCTCAAAGACATTCTTAAGGGCTTGTCCTTTTCAGCAATAGACACATTTGGTCACTCTAGGGGACCTGTTATGGGTTGGAATCCTCATCATGTCCTTGTTTCAAATATTTGGAGTATGGATTGATTATGGGAATTGAGATTTCTACTTTGGTTTTCGGTCACGCCATCACTCTCATCAATATTCATGGGCCCTCTCAAAATCAGTCTAATTTCTAGGAATTTACGCTCAACAAATCCTTTTTTTGTCTGAAGAATGTTGTTGTTGGTGGTGATCTTAACTTTTCTATAGGTCCTTGTGTATCCTAGGGCCCTCAAGTTAGTTTTATTTCTCAAGTGGATTTTTTCAGAAGCTGACTCAGCTAAATTATGTTGGTGGATGTGGAACCTGTAAATTTATCTCTTACCTAGAGGAATCAATGCTCTGGGGATAATTAGATTGTCGAGACAATTGATAGGTTCCCTATTGTTTAACATCTTGTAACGACCTCCTCCCACATTTACCCACTTTTATAAGCTCTCGAGGTCAAACATGAGTTGAGTGTCACTGTGATATGACCCGACCTCCAAGTTCCAATTATGGAAGTGGGGCCTACAAACCAGAAGCTTATTGATACCTCTCAAAAACACCTGATCACCCAAAAGTCAGCCAACAACTTCTGATGATCAGATCCTGAGTTAAAACTTCTTTTCACAAGCTTAACACCCTAATCACACCCTTTCCAAGTTGTGCATGCGGTTAAAGGGCTCCAACCACATGCATAAGCATGCCTCCATGCGGTAATGACTGAAATTTCTCTATTATGTGTCAACGATTGCAAGATCTGTGCCACTTTTTCAGGTTTGGCAATTAGGCCCCTACCTAGAAGTGCCCAGAAATTTCCAGAATCATGTCTAAGATAATAACCATTATAAACAATCAATACTCAAGTAAGATCTTGACCAAGACATGCCTAATACATGATACAAATTTTATCAAATAGGTAGTAGCATAGAAGCTACAGGTCATGATGTTAGGTCCCTATAATACTCGTGTATCCCCTTATTGTTGTTAGTGTAGCCCCCTTATTGTTATTGTTGTACCCCTGTAGCCCCCATATTGTTATTATCGTTCCCTTACATTATTATTGTTAGGTCGGCTAGGATTATATTGTGACCCCATGGACGCCTATATATAGAAAGGAGGTTTTTTCATTTGTATCATCCAAGAATTGTTCATTTATGTAATGTAAAGGAGTTTGCCCCCTTAAAGTGGCTGATTTCTAAGGTGTTGATCTCTCTTTTCTTCTATTTTTGGAGCTGGTTTCATAACATTTAGTATCAGAGCTTTGGATTATAGGGTTTCGCTGCTCCAAACAAGTCATCGTGGAATTTTCGCCATAATTTTTTTTTCAACAAAGGTTCAGAAGCTGAAAGTTTTACCACCTGAAGCCGAAATCCTGAGGAACTTCGTGTAAAAATTTTAGATCTTGGTTTGCAATATTTTCGGAGATATGATCTGTGGAAGTTAGGATTTGTTCAGGCTTCTGAATTTCATCTAAAAGAGGTGACCTTGGGAATATCGTCATAACCCTCTCTTTGCGCATCATATTGGAATTTTGTAAAAAGTGACTGAAAGTACACGGACTGTAGTTTCATGTGTATCAATTTCAGAGCCAAAGGAGAATATAGTGACACGCGGCACGCCGTACAAGTTCGCTCTACTGAACCTGTACATAATTAGGTCATTGTGGGATATTGGGCATAACTTTTCCTTGAAGCATCCAAATCAGGTCAGACCTGTGGCATTCAAAAGAAGATTCATAGGGCTACTACAAGACCAAATTTCAGATATTGGAGATCCAAAATCATAGAGATAATTCAGTTTCAATATCAAGCTCCTCAAAAGCAAGAAAAAGGTGTGTATTTTGTTTCTCAAATTGCATAAGTCTTGTTTGAAAAATTTATTTGAAGTGATTCCAAGGGCATATTGAAGCATACATATCAACATTGGGTTCTATAATGCCTCCTAAAAATAATTCCACACCCATTAAGCCCTCAGAAAGCTCTACTATGACACATGAAGAGGAATATTTGCAGTATGAGATATAAAAATTACGGTACCAAGTGCAACAAATTTCGATCTTACAAAGAGAATAAAAGATGACATAGATGGTTTAAAAGAAAAATGGAGGCTAATTTGGATGGATTGAATTATCAAATTAAAGCTAATATGGATGATAAAGTAGTGGAAGATCACATCGAGCCTCAACAACAAGTTCTGCAACTCTCAAAGGATAACCTAACTTTGGTGCAGAATCGAATGAAACAACAAGAATATCAACATCGCAGCGAAATAGGTTTTGAAGCAGTAACAAAAACAAGAAATCAACAACTACCAAATCGATCAATTTCAAAATATCTTAGCAAGTGGAAGAACTTACCCATTGAAGATTCCACATGGGAGGATGATAATTTTATACAGAAGCATCTATAAATAATCAAGCTTTGACGGCAACACTTGTTTGAAGGAGAGGGGCATGTTAGTTTCCTATGATACTAGTCTATCCCCTTATTGTTGTTAGTGTATCCCCCTTATTGTTATTGTTGTACCCCTGTAGCTCCCATATTGTTATTATTGTGCCCTTACACTATTATTGTTAAGTCGGCTAGGATTATATTGTGACCCCATGGACACTTATATATAAAAAGGAGGTTTTGTCATTTTTTATCATCCAAGAATTGTTCATTTATGTAATGTAAAGGAGGTTTCCCCCTCGAAGCGACTAATTTGTAAGATGTTGATCTCTCTCATATTCTATTTTTAGAGTTGGTTTCATAACATTTGGTATCAGAGCTTTGGATTATAGGATTTCACTGCTCCAAACAGGTCATCTTGTATTTTTCGCTATAATTTTTTTTCTATGAAGGTTCAGAAGCTGAAAGTTTTACGCGTAAATCCGAAATCCTAAGGAACTTCGTGTAAAAATTTTAGATCTTGGTTCACAATGTTTTCGGAGATATGATCTATGGAAGTGAGGGTTTTTTCAGGATCCCGAATTTCATCTAAAAGAGGTGACCTTGGGAAAATCATCATAACCCTCTCTCTGAGCATCGGATTGGAATTCTGTAAAAAGTGGCCATAAGTACACGGACTGTAGTTTCTTGTGTATCAATTTCAGAGCCAAAGGAGGAAACAATAATATGTGGCACGCCATACAAGTTCGCTCTACTGAACCAATCCATAATTAGGTCATTGTGGGAGATTGGGTATAACTTTGCCTTGAAGCATCCAAATCAGGCCAGACCTATGGCATTCAAAAGAAGATTCAGAGGGCTACTACAGGTCCGAATTTCATATATTTAAGATCCAAAATCACAAAGATAATTCAGTTTCAATATCGATCTCCTCAAAAGCAAGAAAAAGTTGTGTATTTTGTTTTTCAAATTACATAAGTCTTGTTTGAAAAATAAATTTGAAGTGATTCCAAGGGCATATTGAAGAACAGATATCAGTATTGGGTTCTATAATGCCTCCTAAAAATAATTCCACAGCCATTAAGCCCTCATAAAGCTCTACTATGATGCATGAAGAGGAAGAACTGTATGTATGAGATATCAAATTACGGTACCAAGTGCAACAAATTTCGACCTTACAAAGAGCAATCAAAGATGACATAGATGGTTTGAAAGAAAAAATGGAGGCTAATTTAGACAATTTTAAGGATCAAATGAAAGCTAATATGGATGATAAAGTAGTGGAAGATCACATCGAGCCTCAACAACAAGTTCTCCAACTCTCAAAGGATAATCTAACTTTGGTGTTGAATCGAATGAAGCAACAGGAAGATCAACATCGCAGCGAAAGAAGTTCTGAAGCAGTCACAGAAACAAGAACTCAACAACTAACAAATCGATCAATTTCAGAATATATCAGCAAGTGGAAGAACTTACCTGTTGAAGATTCCACATGGGAGGATGAGAATTTTATACAGAAGC
Organism: Pinus albicaulis; assembly: GCA_034641835.2. NCBI lineage: Eukaryota > Viridiplantae > Streptophyta > Pinopsida > Pinales > Pinaceae > Pinus > Pinus albicaulis. The sequence continues at coordinate 514,618,668 of CM076573.1, read as the reverse complement.
ATCCAAAAATAATCAAACATTGAGGGAAACACTTGTTTGAAGGAGAGGGGCATGTTAGGTCCCTATAATACTAGTGTATCCCCTTATTATTGTTAGTGTATGTTGTCTAGGTAAATCCTCTCTGCGAACAGAGACGATCCCTCTAGCCCTAGGGTGGGTCTAGCAACTACGGGAACATACTAACATGACCTACCTTGTCCTGATGCTATGTTGTCGTCTTCCATTGAAGCTTCTTGATCTGTTTCTCTTCTCAAGCTCGATACACACTGCTGCCAACGTTCGATTACCTGTACAGACAATCAAGAAACAACGAAAAGCGTGAAATCACGACAAACATAAAACAATTACAACCTATCTAATTAATCAAGGAATGCTATAAATATCATTATAAATGTAAACAAGAGTGGAAGTTAAACATCAGATGCATTTTATTATGATAAAGACAAGGGGAGTTTACAAACAAGCCATGATGTTGAGGCTCTGCTTCGGCAAGTCTATATCCAAGCACGTTTGTAACACCCTCACACACAAAGGTCCAAGATCTCACTATGTTCCCAACACACAAAAACAATCACACTCTGCACTATTCTCCCGAAGCTATAATTTCTTCTCCTTTCTATCATCATTATGGTTGTAGATCTGAAGGAGGTCTCCTTATATAACAATGGAGGAAGAGGTTATGGGCCCTCAAATAATGGGAAAAGAGCTTATCCTTTGGAGTAGTTCCTATTTCTTGGGAACAAGAAGCCCAAAGGGGAATTCCTCGGCCATATCCTCAAAACAAACTTCTAGCTCGCCGCCTTGCGAAGCTTCTAGTCATGGAAGCTTCACTTCTAGTTAAAAAAATTTCCAAAAGAGGATCGGTGCAGGTCCAACATTAAGACAGAGCGTTGATCGGCGCGGGTCTCAGTGCAAATATTTTCTATTGGCGTGGATCAGACACTGAGAGAAAGCACCGACCTTGAAAACCAAGCTTTTATAGGGATCTTCCAGAAAAGTTGTAAAGGGAGATGATTTGAAAGACAAAATGTGGTTCAGGGGTATGTATTCCATGCTTGGAAAGTACAAAAGGATCATTGTATAGGTCCTCCAAGATCAAGGAATGTGGAGTATGGGGACGGTGACAAATTGCTATGTAACAGATGCCCCCCAAAGTATGAAGTCTGAACATGAGTGAGGGGTGAAATGCTTTACAAGTACGTGCAAGGAACCAGATGCTGTTGTCGAGAGACCTACAAATAAATCATAGATACATATACATAACTGAAAACTTTGATGAAAATACATGAATCAAGGTATGGATGCAGCCATCCGTAAAAACAGACCACGGTATGGTCGCAACCATCCATCTAAGAAAGATCTCATATAGACTCATGGTATGGTCGCAGCCATCCATCTGAAAGAAGCATGTATCCAATCATGGACAAATCATATTGCCTTGCAACCTGGACTCTAGAGAATAAAATCCAGGGTCTTGCGCTCTTTCACGACTCGATCAAGTCCAATTTCAAGCATGCGAGTAAATGATCTGAAGTCGAACATGCAGGAAAATCACCTCATTACCAGTCAATGATAAAAGATGTTAACGAGCACGAGAGAAACCACCAATAATGACAATGGTTCTCAAGGTACCACTAGTACAATCCACGGAATGTGAACAGTGATCTGGCGTCGAACACCCGCAGAACCACTCGATCGAAGGACAATGATGAGGACCTATCATCGAATGTGAAGAACTTACCATTAGGGCATGCAAGCTCTAAGGTACTAGAAAGGAGTCTCTAGATCGACTTCCTTGATAATGAGTTGAAGTTGACAAGAAGTGATCCATTGAAGGAGGGTCATAATGAATCCCACATCATCGACGTGAAATAGAGAAGGTAATATGAGTGTGAATTAAGACTGAAACAGAGATTCAGGGAATGTACAAACTGCAGAAGGATTTGCTCTTGAACATATCGGCGACATGACTCTGGAATTTGGCAGATTTTGACTCAATAGGATCAGAGGTCATGTTGAAAAAATTGGTAATCGAATGAGAGGCAAACAGATTTCCCAAAACCCATGGAGGCAAAGTGAAAAAGTGAAGATATACCAACCCGACACGAACTGCAAACAAGTGTCATGTTCAAGAGTGACATACTGTCGACACAACTGACGAATAACTTCCATTTTCCCCCACCATTTCTGGTGAGTACCTCTTTATTTTTACACAAGCTTGAAGAGGATATCAAATGCTTGTCATATAAGTTTGTCCTTTAGACAAATCCATCCTAGTACATTTTACGAGCCCTAAGAAGGAGGAACTCGGTGAACGTCATGGTGACGATGTCCGATGTCATCAGAGTTTAACGAGTCTGACAAAGGAAAAACTTGCCATATTTTCATGATTAGAGAGTTTGAAAAGAAGTAGAAAAGAAAACTCCAGCATCCGTAAATAGTCTCTCAGATCCTGAAAGGTAGAAAACAATATCCGGGAGAACCTCTTAGTCGTGATAGGCTAAGGTATTCCTTTTTCGTAAATAATCTATCCCAACCCGAAAAAGGGGTAAACATATACTGGGTAGATATCTTTTCACAGCCATTTAACGATTTCAAAACGACAAGAGTCTCGGCAATCTTTTCAAATTTTTAGAGTAAAAAAAGAGTTGAAAGATGACTCCTCCTGGAGGAACGAGTGGTATTATGGGTAGCAACTGGTTCCGGTGATGGTGGAACTACTCAAAACAAGTAAAGTTCAAGAGGTTGGCTAACAAGATCACTCATCGCAACAGTTCCTCAGGAATAGGTGAAACAACCAAGTGAAGGCGTATGATCGGCCAAGCAGATGGTGACGATGAAACGAGAAAACCAAGGCTCATCTGGAAAAACAAGCTGATAAAATGGCAATCGCGAGAGGTAAAATAAAAATGGTTTCATTTTTACACAAGCTTGAAAACATGGGAAACTCTGCTTCGAATTAGTTTCATTTTTACACAAGCTTGAAACAAAGATAAACTATGCTTGAAAAGGTTTGCATGCCCCCAGCATGGTGACTCAATTCGAGGTACATGCCCCCCAAGCTTCAGTCCATATGAAAGGAAGATGGAGTGAAGGTTCAAATTACGAAATGAAGAGAAAGACTTGACTAGGATTTTACGAGATCGTATCAAAGACTCGAATTGAACAGGAACGTGTTTCATTATTTTAACGAGGTTGACACTTTAAAAGAACTATCCTCGTAAGCTAATTCATTTTTTAAGGAGGTTGACATAGAAGATGAACTATCCTCAAGACCTAATTCATTTTTTAATGAGGTTTACATAGAAGACAAACTATCCTCAAACAAGCTTGCTTCATTTTTTAAGGAGCTTGACACAAGAAAACAAACTATGCTCCGACGAGCTTGTTTCATTTTTTAAGGAGCTTGACACAAGAAAATGAACTCTGCTCCAATGAGCTTGTTTCATTTTTTAAGGAGTTTAATACAAGAAAATTAACTCTGCTCCAACGACCTTCCATCATGACGAATAAGAGGTCATGGCTTCCAAGAAGTTCTCATCTAATGGGAGAACAACATCTCAGAAATCAGGATCCAATGCCCCCAGCACATGACGCACAACGACATTATCACTGAATGTGGGCACAGGATAGGTAGCCACATAATTAACCTGCGACGGGGAAGATACAACCAACGGATAAATATCCAGAAGAGACGATGGCGGGCTAGCTGCCACATCAGGACCAAATAATGAAAGCTAATCAATGGTCACGATCCGACCTTTGTGTGGAAAACAGATCACACAAATAGAGGGAAGAGACAAGCACACCCATGGCATAAGCATAGTCATGCCCCAAGAGTAAATTGAAATCCAAGGGGCCTGGAACAACTATCATGTCTACATAGATGATTTTCCCTCCCAAAGTAACATGTAACTTCGGAAGGATCCCTAACGGTTGACTTGTTCTTCTATTAAATTCCAACAGATTCTACGTAATAGGCACAAGCGGTGGAGAACCAAAAGCTTTCCAAGTAGTTGAAGAAAAAATACTAACGGACACACCTTCATCTATAACAGTGTTAGGTATGGCCACATCAAAGGTCTGTACCGTGATCTGAAAAGGCACATAAGAAGGAAGGCGACATCTCGCAAATCGACTCCAATCGAAGGAAGCGATCAAACTACTTGGAGGGGGTACCATTGAACTGAGATGGTCATCCCCTGGTGTTACCAGAGCAAGAGGAGCATCTTCTTGGACCACAAACATGGGATCAAAAAGAGCAACTTCTTGAGTCACAAGGACGAGAGGATCTTTCTCCAAGTCCGAAGAATCTAAAGAAACAAGAAGAAAACGAGGGGGATGAGATCCACTCTCGACGGAAAATACCTGATGAACCATAGGCGGGATCAGATCGACCGATTCCACGTCCAATGGTTGGTCGGGAATGGATTCCTGAATTTGAATTTTCGAGGGAGTGGGATCGACCAAGGATGACTCTCGACTGATCATGGAATAAACTAGTGGAGGAATAAAAGAAAGCTTCTAGTAACCAGTTGGAATGCAAGGTGCATAAACAGTAGGGTTGTCCAACACCCTCTTGGCTTCACCCACAAAGGTGAATGGGATGATGCCCTTCACACAACTTACAGGGATTGGTAATATTACCCTGTTTCTTATGAATCTTATCATGGCTAGTTGAAGATGTGCCAACAATATTACTTCCAAAAGCCAAAGGCAACGACGGACGACCGTCAAACCATGCTTCAAGTACTTGGGAATGCCAGGGCAGTCTCGAAGAAGATGGTCACCTTTGCAGAACATGCAAGGGAATTTGACTTTTCGTGGAAGGTTGGATGGTTTATCAAAGGAAGGTGTCTGAGGCGTAATAGTCGCAGAGTTAGCCTCTCTTTTATCTAAATTATTCTTTTTTGTCTTCTTCTTCTTCTTCTTAACCATTTGGTTACTAGAATCCAGACTTTCACTAGGTGAAGTAGAAGAGGAGGACGAAGGAAAATGTGAAGAAGGGGAGAGGTCCACCTTAGGATCAACATGATGTTGTTCTGACGGAGGAGATGGTTGTACAAAGTGCAGAATACTCGAGACCACAGAGGTCGAGAATAACCAAACAGGCAACCCAACAGTTAAACCAGGAAGGGATAATGTTGCCGTATAAGGAGCACCAACATTTCCAAAAGCAGGAAAAGGACCAGGATTCCCTTCGAACGAGATTCCTTGGTTGGTAAACTCCGGAAAAGTTGCCATTGGAAACAACAGTAAAAAAAATGCTAAGGAAGGTAACTTTAACCAGGAATTTCGTGGGCAGTTAATATTTTAAGACACTGAAACAAAACTTTGTCCTTTCATATTTTAAGAGTCAAGAAACAGGCAAAAGGTGACTCTATCACTTTCAGGTTCAAACGAGCGTGAAAGGACAAGCGCTCGATGATCTTTTCACTTTTCAATTAGTCACGAAAAGATCAAAATGACTACTCAGGGTATCTAAGCAAGAGGGTGTACCAAGTTTCCGTGAATTCCATGTACACCTTGGTGATCAAATGAAAGATAAATGACCCAGGACTTAATGTACGTGCAGGTAGTCTCCCCTAATGTTGTGTTTGGTGTATCAAGATTACAGGGCGGTAGACTCGGCTTCCTACGGATAAAGGATTGCAGCCTATGAGGGTCTCCCTTTATATACACAATGGTACAGGGAGCACAAGTCCATACTAGTGCTGTCTAAAGCCAGATGGTGAACGAAAGCTACTAGGTTTAATGACACCAGAACATGTCACTAGCCTAGACCTCTAAATGTGAGCGTTAAGTTTTGATGCTTCCTTAGGTTGATTGAATAAGTTTTAAAGTTGATCTTGAATTATGTCTCAATTTCAAGGCCCTATCGTATGTCATCTGACAATCTCCTATACGAAGCTATATGAGAAAAGAAATATTTCAATTTGATGAATGTTATCTAGTTAAGGGAAGAGTTTCAAACAATGATGCAACAAACAGTAATACTGCAAACAAAACTTTTTCCTAACTAGATGACTTTCACTATTCAAAAGTAATCTAAAACATTCAACGATGCAAATTATGCAATGTAATTGTTGGGTGGTTTAATTGTCGGATTAAACCTCTCAATATTAATTATCAATCCGGGAGTAGTAAACGTGAGTTGTACTGCGTATTAGCTCAGCTAATGGTCAGAGTATAAATATATTCCTTCGTAATGATAAACTAGGTATTGGAATGAAACACACCTTTGCTGGCAAATAAACAATCTTGAAAAAGGGAACCTACTTAACCAATTTCATTCACTGCAAACCCCATACTGCAATTAAACTGTAAGACTATACAAAGAAATCCTAATCATGTAACATTCTCGCACTCGCGTTCTACTTTTTAAATCTCCTATGATAACTTAAAAACCTTGATCTATTTGTTCCTCTCATTAACTTGAAACTATCACTTGAAGCTAATCTTGAGATAAGCAAAAAGGTCACACATATTATTCTAATGATAACTCACACCTGAAACTAACTATCTAAACTACTCTTGATAACAAATTCCAAATTGCAAATTAACAAAGGACAGTCGTAACTATTACTAGAAGAAAACTACTTCACTCTATGTAAAACAAGGCTACAAGTAGCGACTACCTGCCGCTTAGTTTAAATATAGTAATGTTGCAATGTGATGTGGGAAATTTGTATGGATAGCTATTATGGCTATTACATGTTTCTTAATGCAATTATAGAGATGTTGCAATTTGAATTTGAGCATGTTTATGAAGTTTTGTTTTGTAATAAAGTATGGTTAAACTAAATTAGAAATAATTGTTGCAATTTGAGTTTAGTTGTAGTTTAAATCTATCTAAATTATAGTGAAACAACTTTTGTGTTGGCCCATGAGCATATGCATTTGATGTGAAGATTATATTTGCTAGATATGCTTACCTTATTTTTGGAATCAATATGAGTATGGCAGAGTAGCTACTACTTGTTGCTTAATGTAAATATAGAAATGTTGCAATTTGAGTTTCAACATGTTTATGAAAATTTGCTTTCTAATAAAGTTGCTGCTTTGTTTACTATAGTTAAATTAAATTAGAAATAATTGTTGCAATTTGAGTTTGAGCGTGTCTATGAGGATTTGCTAGATGTTGCCATTTGAAATGTTTAGAATCTTTTTTTACTAATATTGCGCTGAGAGGTAGCCCGGGCATCAGCAACCAAGGAGCGACGGTGAATAGAGGTTATAACGCGAAGGAAATCCTTTGAATGAATTGAAGCAAAACCGTTATCAAAGAGTTAGCATATGAAAGGGCGCGATAATAAACCAACAATGAAAAGTTGGCGGAACCTTGAAGAGTAGTGGAACTGTGACGTGACCAACGATAGTGGTTTCGAAGGTCGATACCAGCAGTATCGCGCAAGGCAAAAGTGGTAATAAAATTTTATGAAAAAAACGCGATGTATGTTATGGACTAACGCGTGGCCAAAAGTGGTTTGGGAAAACCATTTACGTCGCGCGATTTTTGTGAATTAACATTCGTGCGTTTAAATCGTGCGATATGTGTTTATAACCGTCCGATGTGTGCCTAAAGCTCTATTGGAACGCGACGCATTGTGGTCCATCGGATCAGTTTGGGCGTTGGTCAAGGTACGTGGGGCCCGAACCTTAATGATTGTTTATCGATTGGGTTGTTTAAATCATGGTCGAAGCCTATACAAGTTCAGTGAGGAGAGTATACGCTAATATATCATGGAAGGGTCTTATACAATGAAATCTGGCGATTAAAACAAAGCTAAGAGTTAAAGACAATATATTCCACGAGAGGCATAAAACATTTACAATATAAAGTATATAATCCAAATCACTCGGTACTATGGAATTCCAGCATGGGAAAATATCAACCAAACAAGAGATAGAACAAAAAGTTGGGCATCGGGTTCTTCCAGTAGAAGACTAACCGAGAGGGTTCACCTCTGTTCTAGAAATTAAGCTCTGTTTTGTGGATTAATTTTGTTGTCTTCTATACTATAGTAATTTTTTTTTTTTTTAAATAATTTTTTTTTTTTTTTTTAGTTCTTACTACTTAGTTTAATTTAATTACTAATTTATTTTGTATTGTTATTATGTAATTAGTATTGGTTAAATGTAATTAATATTTAACTTGTTTATTTATTTCAACTCAGCCATGTTCTAAAAAATTATTTTAAAAAATAATACATGTATTCATGAATTTAAAAAAATGTACAATTAAGTAAAAGTAAGTTAATTATATAGTATATAAATTTTATTTTATTTTAAGAATGAGCTAAAATACAATGTAAAGTCATTTTAATACAATTCACATTTAAAAAAATATTAATTATAAAAATAATCAATATATGCATTAAATAATATTATTAACCATGGAAATTTAAGCTTAAATTATTATGGAAAAATCTGAATTGTAAATAGCTTTTGTTACTCTACCATGAGCTAATATTATATAGACAAAATTTATGCTATACTAGAACTAAAATTCAGTAATATATTTGCTATTCAGTAATAAACATATAAGTCAAATGTAAGGATTGTTGTGTTTTTGCTTGGCAAAATTGCTTTGTTGATTGTAAGTTTAAAATGACATATGGAGTTTTCATATTTCACTTAGGAAAAAAAATACACTAAAATTTGTGGTTTGAGGATCTAATTATTGTAATGTGGTATTAAAAAAAAAAAAAGTGTTAAAAAAATGAGTAATAGATTTTAGTGTTGAGTTTATAAATTTTTAATCAATAAAATTAAAAAATATATAAAATAATTAAATTTTATATTAAAATTTTGTTTTTGTTGAAATATATATGAATAATTTTCATATATATATATATATATATATATATATATATATATATAAAAGAGTAAACCTTTAACTATATCACACTTACACAATACTGGAATTGGTTTGAACAGTAATGAATGAGAATGTTACCATTCTCGTGGAGGAGTAGTTACCATCCAACCAAATTTCTATTTGTCTGTACTCGTATACCATTTATCAATAACTTAAAATCTACACTGAAATGTCTATCATTTAACTGCATATTTGGTTTGTTATAATTGGTTTTCAGTTAAAATGTACTAATATTCCCAAAAATAATTGAATACTATATAAATATTCGACATACAATATACCATACACTTTTTACATATAATATATCTATTTAATTACTTAATTTAATAATATTGTTTAATAATTTTCTAATTTAATTTACTTTATATGAGTAAAGAAGAAAAAGATATTTTCTTGCTGTTGTTGCTTATAGCTTTCTTTTTTGTTTTAAAAAAAAAAAAAAAAGCATAAAATGATTCTATAAATAGAAGATGTTTGATCTAAGATAATTACATAGCTTTCTATTTATTAAAATTAGATATATAAATAACCTTTGAAATCACAATTTGTATTACTTAAATTATCATTTAAAAAATTAATTGTCATCTACAAATGTTAAGATTCCACATTCACATTTAATTTAAAGTAAATTCTTGTTTAAAAATTGTAGAAATGAGAGAGTTAAAGTATTTGTTAAATGAGTGCCAAACCATAGGCTATTAAACTAATGCCAAACCAATCAATTCTTTGTGGACCATATATAATAAAAAGATTTTGTTGAAATGTTCGAGCGATGTGACAGGCACTGCTATGCTATGACACGTACAAGTATGACAACGGCGCGGCGGGCAGAAATAATACTGGTGAATAAATAAAATTACAAAAAAAATTATATTGATTTTGTATTTTTAGCACATTTTACAAAGCATTTTCCAATAACATGTTGAAAGTATGGACTAATAAGAAATCTGAAAAATAAATTTAAATAATTTAAATAAATAAACAATAAAAAATTTCAATGTTTAACTATGGAAAATTGTAAAAAAAATTTGTAAATAGAAAAATTAATGTCAACATCACAAAAAACCCAATGCATAATACGAGGTACAATAACCACTCTCATGTCAAAGCATATAAACAATAGGCATGATGGTTCTTTCTTAAAAAATGCATAAATAAAGTGTGCTTTTGTTATTATTTAATATTGCAAATTTTTTATAAAATCATGTAACTACTAAATTTTTAAATTTTGCATATTACAAATTTCTATAAAATCATGTTACAAATTTTATGTCATCATATAGATTTTGAAAAATTGTCACTTAAATAAACTTATATATAGATAAATAAATAAAATAAACTACCCATGAGTATATTTTAACATACCTTTTGCAAACTTTTCGATGATTTGTCTAAACCAAATCTGGATATATGAAACCATGACTCTGGTATATAATATGATTTCTTCACTATGCATGGAGATAAAAACAATTTTTATTTTTATTTTTTATAATGATATATAGTTGAGAGGGAGTCTACTCTTATATGCATATTTATGAAATTGAAAACATTTAAATTATTATAGGTAATAATTTTGTAAGGATTTCGTAAGCACTCTATCCAAGCGACATAAGATCTGATTTTGTGAAGCTATGGATGACGAAGGAAGAAAATATTACTCATAGATGATATTTTGCGAAATTTAGAATCTCAAATATTTATAGCAAAATGTTAAATAAATACATCGAGGCAATTTAAATTATTAAAGTTTATTCAACTCATTTGTTTTCAACAATTTTCCAGGCCAACGACACTTCTTGTACCGAGAATCAGTTTATTGACTCAAAATTTTCCATTCAATAGTGATGATCTGCCTGATTCGAGGTGATTTTAGAAAGTTTCATCACCTTTGGCCGCATATTGAGGATTCCTCGAGAACAGAGCGCTGTATAAAAAGAAAAACAGAGCTTTCACGCTTAAACAAAAAACAGGGTTTGTATTTAAAAAACAGAGCATTCGTATGTTATTGGTTTTTGTTTTATGCGCAGGAGGTTTTTGTTTAAACAACAGGGCCACGGCAACAGTGGTCCCCACTTCTAGTCCATTCAGCGTCCACAGAACCGCGGTCCCCATGCCAAGTCAACCGAACAGTCAATAGACACGTGGCTGAAGTCAATTGGATCGGGTTTTTTCAATGGGCCGATTCACATTGCAAATCTCGACCCGAAAGGGTTATAAAGCGGATTTTAAAATGTTTCGGGTTACAGTTTGCCCCCGTACACAAAGACATTTTCCGGACCCGATATTGTTTTATCCACGCGATTGTATATTTCATCGCGCATCCATAAGGTGACGTCACGACCTTTCATTTGTAACGCGAAATGTGTTATTGCATTTCAGTTTAAACAGGTTTGAAGTCTGGGGCGGATGTTTTGCGATGGTTTAAGTTTTATTAACATTTAGTTATAATGTTTGTCATCGCACGAACATAAGGTTGTGTAATAGTTGACATATATATGTTTTAACATATATATAGTGCATGCGTTTTTGTTGGTGGGCCCGAAAGGGCGCTATATATTTTAAAGTCTTGTAGTTTAGTTTTTAAGGCTTGTGTAATGTAATTTGTTTTTATGTTTTGTTTGCACTATATAAAGTGTAAAAGCCCAAAAGGCTTAAGAGTAATGTTTTATGGCGTTTTTTTGAGGCGTTAACCCATGGAGAAAAAAAAAACGCGATATTCGGTTAAGGCCATTCGATCGAAGTTTGGGGATCAATAGATCATGGATCGTTAGATCCGTTCAATAGATAACACAAGGTTCGTTGTAAAGCATTGTGGGCCGGTGTTATGTGCGGAGATTTTGTTTAAACATACGCAGGTTAAGGTATTGTGAATGTCTTATATGAGCTCGAGACTTTATTGTAATATGGCGAACTGGCTGGGTTATAACATATGTCAATCTACCGTAATGAATGTTGATACATTGTAGCTTCTAATGAATGATGTGGGTATAAGATTTGCATTGTGTATAAATATAAAAATTAATTTATAATTTTATTAAAATATTCAGAAAATATAAATTAATTAATCTATGATATTTATCAGGTCGGAAAAAAATTTATATGAAGAGATTGACAAATTACTTATTAACTAATCTATGTGGATTAATATTTATCAGGTTGGCATAAATTTATATGAAGAGACTAAAAAATTATCTTAAAATTTATTTTTATATATTTATCCCGTGGTGAGGACTTGCGAGATGAACGAGGGTGAACTTATGCTTTCTGTATATAGTTAAAGGGGTCTAATTTGTATGAAAATCTGAGGAATGGCCGAGTAGCTGGCGCCATTGGTTGGGCGTGACCTTAGTGAATCTCGGGTTGTCCTGACATGTTAACCCTCTGCATAGAAAGGAAGCCAAAGTATCGAGCCCTTGTCCATTTCTGGAATCGACAGAGCTGAACCATAAGCTGTTGAATTTCTGGTGTTAGAGAACTTATCTTGGACGCGATGCATTTAAATCCGCGAGTTTTGATTGCCCTTGGAGGAGCCCTGTAAGATAGGTTTAATGCAATTTTTGCATTAAAATAGTGATAGCACAGTTATAACACGGAGGAGTCGTATTAAAAAGGAATAGAGCGAAACCTTGAGCGAGGGAAGAAACGAAACCCCGAGGAGAATGGACAATAAATGTGGTTTTCGCACAAGTTCACGAGCGGTAAGATGTTTTCCTAAAATCAACGCTATATTGCCCATTGACCGATGCGTGGCCTCAGGCGGTTTGGCAAAACCATTTTCATCGCGCTCCTTTTGAGCGTTAACGCTCGAACCACAAAATTTTTCGAAACTTCACGAGGAGCGTCGGATCATCCAAACTGGTGCGATGCTCCACCAACCGTCGAATTTGGGAGGTGTTAAGTTGGGCTCAGATATGTGATTAAAAAGGCGTGAAGTCGTCGGCTACTTACCCTCTCGCATAATATACAAAGGAGCGTAACATTATTAAGGTGCATTGTTAAGTGTGTATGGTCAAACATTGCGTTCAGGAATATACATAATGTTGATATATATATATATATATATAGTAGTGCGGGAATGTAAAGTGAAGGGCGTTAGAACCTTGGAAACGCGCGCATAAAGTTTGGATTATGGGTCTTAACACAATGTCACATTATATGCATCGGGTTTATTGTATTGAGTCGTGATATAACATTGGGAGGCAAAATATGCATAGAGGGTGTAACCATGAGTTAAACTTTGGAAGAAATACCAATACGAATATTTGTCATCCCGATTCGCACGCCGCTCAAAGCCAGCTGCAAACCAATTTGACAGGTTCTCAGGAGTTTAGGTATACAATCTGTCAAAGACCATAAATGGTGACTGATACAGAGAAAGTGCCTCTCTTTATGTATGTGCGTGCTATGTCATAGACCATAATGGGCAGCTCGTACGGGGAAAACGCGTTCAGCACTATAGTCCGCCCAACAAAGAAATCCAGAGAATGCGACTCCAGATAAAGTACAAGACCTGCAGGATAGATATTAATGTTTTTGTAATGACAATACAAATAATGGTGATAAAATCTAGGCATTTTGCAATAACAAGTGAAAGTTTTTGGCCAATTAGATAACAGATAATTCAAATTAAAATAATTAAAATAAATAAACAATAATAAATCTTATAGTGAACCATGGCAAAAAATTTTTTTTTTTGAAAACATATGTCTAATCAAGGTGAATTAATGTCACAATTAGGAAAAACCTGATGCATAGTATCCTGCCAGCGGCAGGTACAATAACATCTTAAAGATCCTATTAAAAATATCATTGCAAATAATCTATGATAATATTTCAAAACATTTTAATCTAGATTAAATGAATCATCCAAAAACAAGCTTACTATTCAAACCATGTAACTCAATAATGAAAACGAAATCACTCTACCTGCAAAATTAAATCTGCACTTAAACTTGCTCTTCTAAGGAAATGATTACACTATGAAAACAAGAAGGATTCAAATTAAAAATAAATCTAACTATTAAGAAAAGTCCCAGGAAGCATAAACAAATAAAATAAGCATTAAAACCTGCAAACATTCAAAGAGATTATTTAATGCAAACCAAACTCTAACTAAAAGCATTAAATCTGTTCTCACTTTGATCACTGAGAAATCGTTGTATTCATATGCTCCCATTACATTTGATTTGACAAGAGGGATAGAGCATAATGTTATATTACAGTTCTTAAACACCGGTTATGTAATGAATAATAATTCTTTAGTCAATTAATTTGCGCATTATGAAGATGACTAAAATGCTTTGAGATTGAACCACACATTCACACAAAAACCTGAAATGTTAAAATCGCACACATCTAATTAGCATACGTTATTGATCAAGTTTAGCTCCAGATGCGGTGGGCCCTCCCACACCTAGAGTAACATGGCTTACTGCAACGAAGGAACGGTTTTAAAACATCAAAAACTGGAATTCAAAATGGATGACAACAACAATGCTACTGCTCACAACATGAAAGCGATGATGTATATTAAAAAGAGAATTTGGCAATCAATTTATACAAATCACAGAAATCCCTTCTACATCTGAGCAAATTGACCTTTTATTCCTATCAATCCCAGCTTATCTAATTAACAAACTAACACTAATTACATCTCCGCCCCTGTCTAATTGATGGACGAACTCCCCCCTTTGTTTGATCACGACAACTTATATATATACTGGATTTAAACATTCGGGCTTCAATCAGGCAATTAAAATATAGAAGATAATTGGTTTCAAAAATTTTGTCGGAATAAGAATTAGTTTTGAAACAGAATGTCAAATTAGGAAATCGCTCCTCTTTTTCTGGGATGTTGTCGTTGCTAGAAGGTGCAATCTTGGGTTCTGGAGGAAATTTGACCTTCGTTACTTTTCTAATAAACTCCTGAACTTCTCCGGTGTATGGGTGAACATGGTATGTGTATTAGACCATTGATGTGCCGCAATAGTTTGTCGCAGAAAATAGTGTAATCAAATGACCTTGAGAAAAATGTTCAAAATCGTCCATTACACATTCATGTGCCCTAATGATTAGATGAAATTTGTTCTTCTTACAGAAGTCCAATACATGGTCAGGCCCAAATGTGACAAGACCTGGACCTCTCACATTTGGACGCAAGCCTTCTACACTATCATTCTCTGTTGGATCGAACCACAGAAGATCCATAAGAGAAATTGATCCTACATCCATGCTTATCGACCGTTGTAGGCTCTCTATCCGTTCCAAAAAGTTTATAGATCTTCTAATCCCACCATGCATACAGATAATATTTCTTTCTATAAGAGCAAATAAGGGTAACTAATTGAAAAGATGGTTAAAGCGTGTCCATGCTCATATGCCATCTCTATCTCCCATTCGTTCGATGCATTCAAGTCGAAGTCCAAAGAGTGCATTGATGTCAACAGCTTCATGATTTCCCCGAATCAAAGGTACATGGTCAGGATACTCAATATTAAGCGCAAGAAGCAAGGTAATAATTTCTAAACTGTGCTGACCACGATCAACATAATCTCCCAAAAGAGGTAGTCAATATACGTAATATCTCATGTAGTTGAAGGAAATCCATACTCATCAAACAATCACATTAAATCACCAAATTGTCCATGAAGATCACCAAATATTTTGACTGGAGCCTTCAACTGTAGGATTGTTGGCTCATGCATGAATATTTGTTCTGCATTATAACATAGCTCACCAACTTCATAGGAATCCAAGGAGAATCCCCTATTTACAGGAGGCCTCCAGCTACGAGGCCCAAGCAAAGACGAAATGACCTTTTTATGCAAAGCAATAGGAGACTTTTGTTTTGTAAGCAGCCTTTTAGCAGCATGTGCTTGGTCAAGATTCCAGGGGCTCATTCGCTTGCCCTCATTCTCAAATTGATCCAAAGAGAGTTGTTGCACTAGACTGCCCAAGCTACCTACGCGTTCTTTAGCAACTACTCTGCTTTGTGATGAAGGCGAACATCCGATTTAACATGATCATCGAAAATGTTTGGCATATTGATTTCTGAAATAGACAGTGTTTCCATATATCTTGTTAGTAATAGGTGCAGGTTGTCCACTACGATAATTAAACTTGATATCCCAGTCATTTTCTAGTCCTTCAGGATTGTGTGTAATGAATAAATAATGTAAATAAATGATAAATTAGTTAATTAGTAATTAGGCTGAAAGGCCATGTCAAATAAGACATGACCTTTCATGAAGAGGCACCTGCCTAGGTATATAAGTAGGCCTCATTTGTAATTATCAATCATCTCATTCATCATACTATCTAATATAATATTTGTATCCTCATGGATATCTTTGTATTCCAAGTCTTCTAGAGTATTTAACTTGAGAAGAAACTTTGTTCGCTTCATTTGGTATAAGAGCAGTTCAATCTTCTGGCCGCTCATCGTTGCACAGAGCTACGCTCCTCGATCTAGGCCTTTGGCCATCAAAAATTCGTCAACATTGTTGTTATCGAAGCATTTCACTACCAGTCTTGGAGTTTCTCCATTTTCACCAGTGGGCCTTTGGCCAAAATTAAAAATTTGAAGAAATTTCACTAGTAGGCCTTTGGCCAGAATTAAAAATTTGAAGAGATTTCACTAGTAAGCCTCTGGTGAAAATTAAAAATTTGTAGAAAAAAAAGGGAAATTTAAAAAAAATAAAAGCAAAAGAAATATATATATAAGTAAAAAAGAAAAAAAGAAAGAAAAAGAGATATATATATATAAAGAAGCCCATGGTAATTGCCCATGGTATTTGCAAGGTAAAATAAGAAGCAAAGGAATAGAAAATCTCTGTGTGAATGGTAAGTTTATTTTTACGTGGAGAACATTAATCGATTCAAAAACACATAAGTGGACATATATTTTATAGGTGAATATATGTGAATAGCCACGTTTCACTAGGGTTGTAACCTTTCAACAAAAAAAGAGTTAAAAATAATCAATTGTTAAAATTATATATATATATATATATATATATATATATATATATATATATATATATATATATATATATATATATATATATATATATTAATTAAATTATTAAAAAAATGGAATCAATCATTGATGAAAAGGAAGTTGAATCTAATTCGGAAAGGAAAGAAGGAATATTTCCTGAAAATTATAATATGTTTGTCCATACACTAATTAGAATCAAAGGGTCACTTACGGAAAAGGAAGTTCTCATATCTATCGATCTTAATCAAAAGGATAATTATGTTAGTACTGAATGTGCTAACCAATTAGTGATCCTTGAATCAAATATAATCGAACAAATCCAATTAATGCAAATGAAAAACAATACGACATAAGGAATCTACACCTAAGTATTGGGGAGTATTCCTTGGTCTCGCAATTTACCATTAAAACCTTATTTTGTAACAATAGTGATATAATTATGGGTTCGATCTAGATGGAATCACTAGGGTCATTTGTCCTTAATACAAAAAAGAAGTTTTTAACATTCTCCTACAAAAAGAAGAAAATAATGCTACAGGATGTCAACTTAAAGCCAAATTCAGTGACACTTGAAGACATTCAAGAAATTTCAAAAGTAATTTCTCAAGAAAGTAAAAAGGCAATCCAAAATATGCAAAAGGAAATTGACAAAATCACAACTAACAAGAATGAAAAAGTTGTTCGCCTCAAGGACCACAATGAAAAATTGCTAACACAAATTAAGAAATTGAAGAAGGTTAAGAATTCGTTTGAAAACAAGGTGCAACAACTTGTTGAAACAGAGTCGTCGAAGCCGAAAAATGTAGAAGTTCAAGTTGTAGGAAAAACAAACATTGATCTAGTAAATGTCACAACTCAAGAAGAAGACAAGCAAGTTGCAAATGATACAAAATTCGATGTTGCAGTTCAGACGAGGAGAATTCTAAATGAAGGTTCTGTAACCTACTCAATAACATCCTCACCAAAAGAAAATCAAAGTCAAACCAAAAAAGTTTCCTATTGACATCCAAATCACGGGAGCAGACAACTCAGCCGAGCCATGTATTCAGAATAGAAACAAGTTGATATTCTGACGAATACTAACGAATCATCACAAGTTTCCAGTCATTGTAAGATTCCACAGAAGATTAATTTAGGATGGTTCGATCCATTCTCAGTGCGACAGTTTTGTTTGTCACTTAGAGGATCATATCAACTTGTATCGACAAGGATGACTGCCCTGAGATGAGAAGATGTTTGTAGTAGGAAAATAAATCGAGGCCTTTCATCGACAAGCTTTGAGGACAAATATTTTTGAGGGGAAGGCAATGTAATGAATAAATAATGTAAATAAATGATAAATTAGGCAATTAGTAATTAGGCTGAAAGGTCATGTCTGATAAGACATGACCTTTCGTCAAGAGGCACCTGCCTAGGTATATAAGTAGGCCTCATTTGTAATTATCAATCATCTCATTCATCATACTATCTAATATAATATTTGTATCCTCATAGATATCTTTGTATTCCAAGTCTTCTGGAGTATTTAACTTGAGAAGGAACTTTGTTCGCTTCATTGTGGCAATGGTCTGATGCTTTTATTAATTGTTGAAGATCCCGTAGATAATGTCCATGCAACTGTTTATATGATTAAGGTGAATCTGTACTCAAGTATGTTTCTACCCTTGTGCATGAATCTGTACTTAAATGCGGTTTTGCACTGCCATCACCTGCCACCAAGAAGGTATTTATTAACGAAACTATTACACAAAACACCCTTTAAATTAATTAATAACAAGAATTTAGAATTTAATTATAAATGCCTCTAATCATCAACTTATTAAGATAAAAAGGTTTAAAATGCTAAGTACAATCACAAAATTATCTGATAAAAATTGTAAAAATGCGGACAAAAATGCAGCTCAACATCCCCCCACGCTAAACTTCTTGCACGTCCTCGTGCAAGCCAAAATTATAAGACGATGAAATAAGGTAGGGAAAATGTCAGAAAAGAGTTTAGCAAGTAAGGATGAAGATGCCTGATATTGTAATGCATTCATTAACCCATGACATTACTATTGCATTACCAGCTAAAACCACGTGAAATGATAAAACAAGATTAGGTACCAAAAGTAGATATTATGGAGAAAAGAGTGTTGCACATACCTGTTACCTTGTCCCAACTAAATTCCATATTTTTGTTTATGCCCAAAGCCTTATGATAAAAATAAAATTTTGTTGAAAAAGTGCAGTTTCAAAAGGAATAACACAAGATTCCTGCACCTATTATAACAATCTCGTACCTAGGTCATGCATCACATATTTAGAGGCAATTACAATCAATACGCATTGTTGTCAACCAACACCTTGTGAGTAGTCATCATTGAGTAATTCATCACTCTGAATACCATGAAAATTATAGTGAGTTATGATACCAATCAACAACCTCTTTATCGAGCACTCTAAATTACGTTGTTATCTGGATTCAAAAATAAATTTCCTCCTAATCTAGTACAAAGGATTACCTTCACTAAGGGTACCACATCATTCAAAGATTTTTGATTTTTGAAAGATAGAACTCAAAGCATCATGTTCAAATTGTCTTAAAACCATTGCCCAAGAAAAAAGATGAGTCTTAGGGAAAGAGAAGGATAACCAAACAAATCATAGTATGCAGTTAACTTTAATACCATAAACATGGCCCTGCTGCCCATAGGTGTCCATAACCTCGACAGGGATGTCTTTTATCTCACTTACTAGATACAGATTCAGAGTTAGCTTATTTGCCTCTTTAGATGAAGGCCACTATCCTGGCTTGGTAACCAGCTGATGGCAGTGCCACTCACAAGAAGTAACATGAATGAACAGGTCGGCTCATGATGAGACCTCTTGTCTTCCAGCTTTTTGGTTGAAAACCATTACTCTGGCTTGGTGACCAGAAGCAAAAATGTCATGCATGTTAGGTCTCATGATCGTGGTAGGTCGACTCATCACGATACCTCCTATCCTTCCCTAAATATTTGTAAGCTCTGATTATGATTAACCTTAAAGGTTACTTAATAAGTGGGGAGACATATCTACTCCTTAAGAGTATAGGATGGCGTGAAAAGTTTTTAATGACTAATCATTGCTAACTAATTCATCTACCCTGAGGACTTATTAAAGATATCCTAGACAATGACTAAAAGATTCTTTGAGTTTAAGAATGCTAGTGTTCTCCTGAATAGCTCATTATGATCTTTACAAGAGTGGTCCACCATAGGGAGTTTTCCAATAGCACCTTCTATGGGAAAATGAAAATATATATCCGAGATGACAACTTATTAGAGTGATTAATCATGATTACTTTTGAAAAATCACAAGGTATTAGAGTGAATTGTACTCAGCAAGATTTGTCACAAATGTGTTTGTTAACAACTAATGTGGATCTAAAGTAGTTTTAACAACCATGATTTAAAATTCAAAACCCTAATAGCATTATAAAAACTTTATTCATTTATTCTCCAACCCTATTTTACCCTAAGAGGCGAAAGACCCTCATTTAAGTATAGGAGTACTTCCAATGAAGCCATGTGTGTAACAAAATGTTGATTACATTCACACTCAGTTTTAAAGAATAGACTTCAAGACATACGAAAGCATGAGAAACCAGTTGCTTCAATTGATATGGTACCAAGAGTCTCCGAATGCTGAGGAAATAAGATGGCTTGATGACTACTCAAAACCAGGATTCAATGGAATCCACATATTTATGATTTTCTGACTGATGCAAATCTTCCACATTTTGATATTCACTCTCTTGGAGGCATAAGGGACCAGGTGAAAGACAAAAGATAAATCCTTCAAGTTCAGGCTCAAATATTTGATTTTCAAATTTACAAGAATGGCTAAGAGAGATTCTAGGGTTTTGAGTTTCAACAACATTTTCAGAACAAGTTCCAATGAAAGATTGCTCGTCTGGTATTCTTTGAATTATATCTTCCCGGGGTCAATGCTTTGTAGTAATGGGGGAAGTTTCCAAATTCACTCCCTTTCCCGACATGGAAGGTGTGACATTTTGTTCAATAGGGGAATCAACAAAAAGAATAGGTGGTTCAAACTGCTGCGCAACCTGATGGTTTAGATTAGGGTTTAAAAGATGGTTTGGGGTAGGTTTTTGGTTAAGGCTTGGCCTATGATTTGGATTTGGATTGGGGTTAGGCTTTGGACTAGGGTTAGGTCTAGGTTTCAAATTAGAAGTAGGTTTAGGTCTAGGGTGTGGATTAGGGTATGGACTAGGGTTAGGGTATGGATTAGGGTTTGGATTAGGACTAGGGTATGGATTAGGGTAAGGTCTAGGGTAAGGATAAGGGCTAGGGTAAGGTTTCACATACGGCTAGGACCATGGAGGAGGATAACTTAATGGTGCATTGGAAAGAAATTGTGGTTGTTGTTGGTGCTCATATGATTGAATTTTGCATGGGAGATTGCCCTAGAGAGAAAGATCCAAACAATTCTTGAGGCCATGGAGATATATTGCTCGAGGATGAGGGCCAAGGAGAGGGCCACTATGGCCACAAAGTAGGATATTTTATTGGAGGAGGAATAAAATTTTTCCATGAAGCTTCAGGATTATAAACATTTTGAGGAGCCTGCTCAGGAAAATAAGAATTATTCCAAGTATCAAATGGTGTAGGGTATTGAGTTGTACCTGGTGGTTGATTCGATTCCTTACTTGATTCCCTGAGTATCTTTCATAATCGTGGCAGTGATGGGCAGAGTTCGGTTGCATGACCATCCTTACAAAATTTTCAAACTTCCAGACTGCTAAGTGGACACTTTCGAAGGCAGTGTTTCTTTCGACAGTTGGCACAAAGGATAGGAAATGGTTCTTCATCCTTCTCTTGCTCCTGTAAATCATCCAATTTCGAAATCAAAGATTTAATAATATTAAATTTATGTTCAAGCAAAGTATTAAATTCTGCACTTGTGAATTCTTCATCGGATGAGTTGTTCGTCTCTGTAGCAGCATACAAAATCCTCATTGCATGATTCCTCAAAATAACATTTTCTTGTCTTCAACAAGCCAACTGGTACATTATGCCATCACATGGATTAGTACACAAGGGTTCTTACAGTACCCCAAAAATGTTATAACGTTGAAGATTGGATTTTGAAGATAAATGAATTTAAAAGCTATTGGTTGAAAAATCTCACCACACTTGCATAAAAATAATTTTGCATAAAAGGAAGGGAATGACGTATTGGGGAAAATGCTGAATCAAAGCAATATTAAATCTATTGAAAGCAAAGCAATTTGGAAATTAAATGTCTAAATCCCACTTCTACAGGAAATGAAATAAAAGTTCAAGAGATAAGCAAGATGGCCAGACTTTGGAGCAACCCCACAATAGTGAATGCGTGGCTTTTCACTCACGTCTTACCATACACTCTCCGCTCTCTGACGTCTTGCAATATCCTTGAAACTCTGTGAGAAAATTTTACCTAAGCCAAAATACAACTCCCCGGCAATGACGTCAAAATGTTGGGCGGTTTAATTGTTGGATGAAACCTCTCAATATTAATTATCAATCCGGGATTCGTAAATGTGAGTTGTACTGCGTATTGGCTCAGCTTAATGGTCAGAGTATAAATATATTCCTTTGTAATGATAAACTAGGTACTGGAATGAAACACACCTTTGCTGGAAAATAAACAATCTTGAAAAAGGGAACCTACTTAACCAATTTCATTCACTGCAAACCCCATACTGCAGTTAAACTGTAAGACTATACAAAGAAATCCTAATCATGTAACATTCTCGCACTCACATTCTACTGTTTAAATGTCCTATGCTAACTTAAAAACCATGATCTATTTGTTCTTCTCATTAACTTGAAACTAATCTTGAGATAAGCAAAAAGGTCACACATATTATTGTAATGATAACTCACACCTGAAATTAACTATCTAAACTACTCTTGATAAAAAATTCAAAATTCCAAATTAACAAAGAACAGTCCTAACTATTACTAGAAGAAAACTACTTCACTCTATGTAAAATAACATCTAAAAGATCCTCTTAAAAATATCATTGCAAATAATCTATGATAATCTTTCAAAACATTTTAATCTAGATTAAATGAATCATCCAAAAACAAGCTTACTATTCAAACCATGTAACTCAATAATGAAAATGAAGTCACTCTACCTGCACAATTAAATCTGCACTCAAACTTGCTCTTCTAAGGAAATGATTACACTATGAAAACAAGAAGGATTCAAATTAAAAATAAATCTAACTACTAAGAAAAATCCCAGGAAGCATAAACAAATCAAATAAGCATTAAAACTTGCAAACATTCAAAGAGATTATGTAATGCAAACCAAAATCTAACTCAAAGCATTAAATCTGTTCTCACTCCGATCACTGAGAAATCGTTGTATTCATATGCTCCCATTACATTCGATTTGACAAGAGGGATAGAGCATAACGTTATATTACAGTTCTCAAACACTGGTTCTATAATGAATAATAATTCTTTAGTCAATTAATTTGCGCAATATGAAGATGACTGAAATGCTTTGAGATTGAACCATACATTCACACAGAAACCCAAAATGTTAAAATCGCACACATCTAATTATCCTACGTTATTGATCAAGATTAGCTCCAGATGTGGTGGGCCCTACCACACCTGGAGCAAGTTGGCTTACTACAAAGGAGGAACGTTTTTAAAACATAAAAAACTGGAATTCGAAATGGATCACAGCGACAATGTTGCTGCTCACAACATGAAAGTGATGATGTATATTGAAAAAAGAATTTGGCAATCGATTTATACAAATCACAACAATCCCTCTATCAATATTACATTTCTCTGCAACTCCATACCAGTTCTACATCTCAGAATTCAACTTCACCATTTTAGAAATTCTGCCCCGGTTCTACATCTAAGCAAATCAACCTTCTATTCCTATCAATCACGGCTTATCTAATTGACAGACTCACACTAATTACATCTCCACCCTTGTCTAATTGATGGACGAACTCCCCCCTATGTTTGATCACGACAACTTATATACTTATACCGGATTTACACATTGGGGCTTCAATCAACCAATTAAAATATAGAAGATAATTGGTTTCAACGATTTTGCCGGAATAAGAATTAGTTTTGAAACAGAATGTCGAATTAGGAAATTGCTCCTCTTTTTCTGGGATGCTGCTGTTGCTGGAAGGTGAAATCTTGGGTTCTGGAAGAAATTTGACCTTCGTTGCTTTTCTAAGAAACTCCTTAACTTCTCCGGTGTATGGGTGAACATGGTATGCATATTAGACCATTGTTGTGCCGCAATAGTTTGTCGCAGAAAATAGTGTAATCAAATGACCTTGATCAAAGAGTTCAAAACTATCCATTACACATTCATGTGCCCTAATGATTATCTGCAATTTGTTCTTCTTACAGAAGTCCAATACACGGTCAAGCCCAAATGTGACAAGACCTAGACCTCTCGCATTTGGATGCAAGCCTTCTACACTATCATTCTCTGTTGGACTGGACCACAGAAGATCCATAAGAACAATTGATCCTGCATCCATGCTTATCGGTTGTTGCAGACTCTCTATCTATTCCAAAAAGTTTATAAATATTCCAATCCCACCATGCATACATATAATCTTTCTTTCTATAAGAGCAGATAAGGATAAAAAATTGAAAATATGGTTAAAGCGTGTCCATGCTCATATGTCATCTCTATCTCCCATTCGTTCGATGCATTAAAGTCAAAATCCAAAGAGTGCATTGATGTGAGCAACTTCATGATTTCCCCAAATCAAATGTACATGGTTGGGATACTCAATATTAAGCGCAAGAAGCAAGATAATAGTTTCTAAACTGTGCTGACCACGATCAACCTAATATCCCAAAAGAGGTAGTCAATATACGTAATATCTCCTGTAGTTGAAGGAAATCCATGCTCATAAAACAATCACATTAAATCACCAAATTGTCCATGAAGATCACCAAATATTTTCACTGGAGCCTTCAACTATATGATTGTTGGCTCATGCATGAATATTTATTCTGCAGTATAACATAGCTCACCCACTTCATAGGAATCCAAGAAGAATCCCCTATTTACAGGAGGCCTCCAGCTACGAGGCCTAAGCAAAGATGAAATGACCTTTTTATGCAAAGCAACAGGAGACTTTTGTTTTGTAAGCAGCATGTGCTTGGTCAAGATTCCAGGGGCGCATTCACCTACCCTCATTCTCAAATTGATCCAAAGAGAGCTGTTGCACTAGAATATCCAAGCTACCTACGAGTTCTTTAGCGACTACAACTGCTCTGTGATGAAGGCAAACATCCGATTTAACAGGATCATCTAAAATGTTTGCCATATTGATTTATGAGATAGACAATGTTGCCATATATCTTGTCAGTAATAGGTGCAAGTTGTCCACTATGGTAATTAAACTTGATATCCCAGTCATTTTCTAGTCCTTCAGAATTGTGGCGATGGTTTGATGTTTTTATTAATTGTTGAAGATCTCGTAGATAATGTCCATGCAACTGTTTCTATGATTAAGGTGAATCCGTACTCAATTATGTTTCTGCCCTTGTGCATGAATCTGTACTTAAATGTGGTTTTTCACTGCCATCACCTGCCACCAAGAAGGTATTTACTAACGAAACTATCACACAACACACCCTTTAAATTAATTAATAACAAGAATTTATAATTTAATTATAAATGCCTCTAATCATCAACTTATTAAGATAAAAAGGTTTAAAACACTAGGTACAATCACAAAATTATCTGATAAAAATTGTAAAAATGTGGACAAAAATTCAGCTCAACTTCCCCCCACGCTGAACTTCTTGCACGTCCTCATGCAAGCCAAAATTATAAGACGATGAAATAGTGTAGGGAAAATGTCAGCAAAAAGTTTAGCAAGTAAGAATGAAGATGCCTGATATTGTAATGCATTCATTAACCCACGACATTACTATTACATTACCAGCTAAAACCATGTAAAATGATAAAACAAGATCAGGTACCGAAAGTAGATATTATGGAGAAAAGAGTGTTGCACATACCTATTACCTTGTCCCAACTGAATTCCATATTTTTGTTTATGCCCAAAGTCTTATGATAAAAATCAAATTTTGTTGAAAAAGTGTAGTTTCAAAATGAATAGCACAATATTCCTTCACCTATTATAACAATCTCGTACCTAGGTCATGCATCACATATTTAGATGCAATTACAATCAAAATGCATTGTCGTCAACCCACACCTTGTGAGTAGTCATCATCGAGTAATTCATCACTCTGAATACCATGAAAATTATAGTGAGTTATGATACCAATCAACAACCTCTTTATAGAGCACTCTAAATTACGTTGTTATCTGGATTCAAAAATAAATTTCCTCTTAATCTAGTACAAAGGATTACCTTCACTAAGGGTACCACATCATTCAAAGATTCTTGATTTTTGAAAGATAGAACTCAAAGCATCATGTTTAAACTGTCTTAAAACCATTGCCCAAGAAAAATGATGAGTCTTAGGGAAAGAGAAGGATAACCAAGCAAATCATAGCATGCAGTTAGCTTTAATACCATAGACATGGCCTTGCTGCCCACAAGTGTCCATAAGCTCGACAGGGATGTCTTTTAACCTAGCGAAATGTCAGTGTCCCACTTACTAGATATAGATTCAGAGTTAGCTTATTTGCCTCTTTAGATGAAGGCAGGCCACTGTCCTGGCTTGGTAACCAGCTGACGGAAGTGCCACTCACAAGAAGTAACATGAATGAACAGGCCAGCTCGTGATGAGACCTCCTGTCTTCCAGCTTTTTGGCTGAAAGCCATTACTCTGGCTTGGTGACCAGGAGCAGTAATGTCATGCATGTTAGGTCTCATGATCGTGGTAGGTCGGCTCATCATGAGACCTCCTATCCTTCCCTAAATATTTGTAAGATCTGATTATGATTAACCTTAAAGGTTACTTAATAAGTGGGGAGACAGATCTACTCCGTAAGAGTACAGGATGGCGTGAAATTTTTTTAATGACTAATCATTGTTGGCTAATTCCTCTACCCTGAGGACTTATTAAAGATATCCCAGACAATGACTGAAAGATTCTTTGAGTTAAAGAATGTTAGTGTTCTCCTGAATAGCTCATTATGATCTTTACAAGGGTGTTCCACCATAGGGGGTTTTCTGATAGTACCTTCTAAGGGAAACTGAAAATATATATCCAAGACAACAACTTATTAGAGTGATTAATCATGGTTACTTTTTAAAAATCATGAGGTATTAGAGTGAATTGTACTCAACAAGATTTGTCACAAATGTGTGTGTTAACAACTAATGTGGATCAAAAGTAGTTTTAACAACCATGATTTAAAATTCAAAACCCTAATAGCATTATAACAACTTTATTCATT
This sequence comes from Pinus albicaulis, assembly GCA_034641835.2. Classification (NCBI taxonomy): domain Eukaryota; kingdom Viridiplantae; phylum Streptophyta; class Pinopsida; order Pinales; family Pinaceae; genus Pinus; species Pinus albicaulis. The sequence continues at coordinate 514,591,372 of CM076573.1, read as the reverse complement.
TATTCTCCTACCCTATTTTACCCTAAGAGGTGAAAGACTCCCGTTCAAGTATAGGAGTACTTCCAATGAAGCCATGTGCGTAACAAAATGTTGATTATACTCACACTTAGTTTTAAAGAATAGACTTTAAGACATACGAAAGTATGAGAAACCAGTTGCTTCAATTGATATGGTACCAAGAGTTTCCAAATGCTGAGGAAATAAGATGGCTTGATGACTACTCGAAACCAGGATTCAATGGAATCCACATATTTATGATTTTCTGACTGATGCAAATCTTCCACATTTTGATATTCACTCTCTTGGAGGCATAAGGGACCAGGTGAAAGACAAAAGATAAATCCCTCAAGTTCAGGCTCAAATATTTGATTTTCAAATTTACAAGAATGGCTAAGAGACATTCTAGGGTTTTGAGTTTCAACAACATTTTCAGAACAAGTTCCAATGAAAGATTGCTCCTCTGGTGTTCTTTGAATTATATCTTCTCGGGGTGAATGCTTTGTATCAATGGGGGAAGTTTCCAAATTCACTCCCTTTCCCGACATGGAAGGTGTGACATTTTGTTCAATATGGGAATCAATGAAAAGAATAAGTGGTTCAAACTATTGTGAAACCTTATGGTTTAGATTAGGGTTTAAAAGATGGTTTGGCGTAGGGTTTTGGTTAAGGCTTGGCCTATGATTTGGATTTGGATTGGGGTTAGGCTTTGGACTAGGGTTAGGTCTAGGTTTCAAATTAGAATTAGGTTTAGGTCTAGGGTGTGGATTAGGGTATAGACTAGGGTTATGGTATGGATTAGGACTAGGGTATGGATTAGGGTTAGGTCTAGGGTAAGGATAAGGGCTAGGGTAAGGTTGCACATACGACTGGCACCATAGAGGAGGATAACTTAATGGTGCATTGGAAAGAAATTATGGTTGTTGTTGGTGCTCATATGATTGAATTTTCATGGGAGATTGCCCTAGAGAGAAAGATCCAAATGATTCTTGAGGCCATGGAGATATCTCGCTCGAGATTGAGGGCCAAGGAGAGGGCCACTTTGGCCACAAAGTAGGATATTCGATTGGAGGAGGATTAAAAGTTTTCCATGAAGCTGCAGGATTATAAACATTTTGAGGAACGTGCTCATGAAAATAATAATTATTCCAAGTATCAAATGGTGTTGGGTATTGATTTATACCTGGTGGTTGATTCGATTCCTTGATTCCCTGAGTATCTTTCATAACCATGGCAGTGATGGGCAGTGTTCAGTTGCATGACCATCCTCGCAAAATTTCCAAACTTCCACACTACTAAGTGGACACTTTCCAAGGCAGTGTTTCTTTCAACAATTGGCATAAAGGATAGGTAATGGTTCTTCATCCTTCTCTTGCTCTTGCAAATCATCCAATTTCGAAATCAAAGATTTAAAATATTGAATTTATGTTCAAGCAAATTATTAAATTCTGCACTTGTGAATTCTTCATCGAATGATTTTTTCGTCTCTGTAGCAGCATAAAAACTCCTCATTGCATGATTCCTCAAAATACCATTTTCTTGTCTTCAAAAAGCCAACTGGTACATTCTGTCATCACATGGATTATTACACAAGGGTTCTTATAGTACCCCAAAAATGATATAATGTTGAAGATTAGATTCTAAAGATAAATGAATTTAAAAGCTGTTGGTTGAAAAAAATCTCACCACACTTGCATAAAAATAAATTTGCATAAAAGGAAGGGAACGACGTATTGGGGAAAATGGTGAATCAAAGCAATATTAAATCTATTGAAAGCAAATAAATTTGGAAATTAAATGTCTAAATCCCACTTCTACAGGAAATGAAATAAAAGTTGAAGATATAAGCAAGATGGCTAGACTTTGGAGCAACCCCACAATAGTGGATGCGTGGCTCTTTACTCAAGTCTTACCGTACACTCTCCGCCCTCTGACGTCCAGTAATATCCTTAAAACTCTGTGAGAAAATTTTACCTAAGCCAAAATACAACTCCCTGGCAACGACGTCAAAATGTTGGGCGGTTTAATTGTTGGATGAAACCTCTCAATATTAATTATCAATCCGGGATTCGTAAATGTGAGTTGTACTGCGTATTGGCTCAGCTTAATGGTCAGAGTATAAATATATTCCTTTGTAATGATAAACTAGGTGCTGGAATGAAACACACATTTGCTAGAAAATAAACAATCTTGAAAAAGGGAACCTACTTAATCAATTTCATTCACTACAAACCCCATACTGCAATTAAACTGTAAGACTATACAAATAAATCCTCAATCACATAACATTCTCGCACTCAAATTATACTTTTTAAATCTCCTATGATATCTTGAAAACCTTAATCTATTAACTCTTCTACTAACTTGAAGCTAACACTTGAAACTAATAAGCAAAAAGATGACACATTATTCTAATGACAACCTCACACATTAAACTAACTAGAAATACTATTCATAATAAATTCAAGATCCAAATTAACAAACGAAAATCCTAACTATTACTAGAAGAAAACTACTTCACTCTATGTAAAATAAAATCTAAAAGATCCTATTAAAAATATAATTGCAAATAATATATGATAATCTTTCATAACATTTTAATCTAGATTAAATAAATCATCCAAAACAAGCTTACTATTCAAACCATGTAACTCAATAATGAAAATGAAATCACTCTACCTGCACAATTAAATCTGCACCCAAACTTGCTCTTCTAAGGAAATGATTACACTATGAAAACAAGAAGGATTCAAATTAAAAATAAATCTAACTATTAAGAAAAGTCCCAGGAAGCATAAACAAATCAAATAAGCATTAAAACCTGCAAAAATTCAAAGAGATTATGTAATGCAAACCAAACTCTAACTCAAAGCATTAAATCTGTTCTCACTCCGATCACTGAGAAATCGTTTTATTCATATGCTCCCATTACATTTGATTTGACAAGAGGGATAGAGCATAACGTTATATTACAGTTCTGAAACACTGGTTATGTAATGAATAATAATTCTTTAGTCAATTAATTTGCTCAATATGAAGATGATTGAAATGCTTTGAGATTGAACCACACATTCACACAGAAACCTGAAATGTTAAAATCACACACATCTAATTAGCCTACTTTATTGATCAAGCTTAGCTCCAGATGTGGTGGGCCCTCCCGTGCTTGGAGTAAGCTGGCTTACTGCAACGGAGGAACGGTTTTAAAACATCAAAAATTGGAAGTCGAAATGGATCACATCGACAATGCTATTTCTCACAACATGAAAGCGATGATGTATATTGAAAAGAGAATTTGGCAATCGATTTATACAAATCACAAGAATCCCTCTATTGATATTACATTTCTCTGCAACTCGATACCAGTTCTACCTCTCAGAATTCAACTTCACCATTTTAGAAATTCTAACCCGGTTCTACATCTGAGCAAATCGACCTTCTATTCCTATCAATCCCAACTTATCTAACTGACAGACTCACACTAATTACATCTCCGCCCCTGTCTAATTGATGGATGAACTCCCCCCCTTGTTTGATCACAACAACTTATATATATACCGGATTTACACATTGGGGCTTCAATAAACCAATTAAAACATAGAAGATAATTGGTTTCAAAAATTTTGCTGGAATAAGAATTAGTTTTGAAAAAGAATGTTGAATTAGGAAATTGCTCCTCTTTTCTGGGATGCTGCTGTTGCTGGAAGGTGCAACCTTGGGTTCTGAAGGAAATTTGACCTTCGTTACTTTTCTAAGAAACTCCTGAACTTCTCCGATTTATGGGTAAAAATGGTATGCGTATTAGACCATTGTTATTCCCCAATAGTTTGTCACAGAAAATAGTTTAATCAAATGACCTTGAGCAACGTGTTCAAAACTATCCATTACACATTCATGTGCCCTAATGATTAGCTGCAATTTTTTCTTCTTGCAGAAGTCCAATACACGGTCAGGCCCAAATGTGACAAGACTTGGACCTCTCGCATTTGGATGCAAGCCTTCTACACTATCATTCTCTGTTTGATCGGACCACCGAAGATCCATAAGAACAATTGATCCTGCATCCATGTTTATCGGCCGTTGCAGGCTCTCTATCTGTTCCAAAAAGTTTATAGATCTTCCAATCCCACCATGCATATAGATAATATTTGTTTTTATAAGAGCAGATAAGGATAACCAGTTGAAAATATGGTTAAAGTGTGTCCATGCCCATATGCCATCTCTATCTCCCATTCGTTTGATGCATTCAAGTTGAAATCCAAAGAGTGCATTGATGTCAGCAACTTCATGATTTCCTTGAATCAAATGTACATGGTAGGATACTCAATATTAAGCGAAAGAAGAAAGGTAATAGTTTCTAAACTATGCTGACCACGATCAACATAATCTCCCAAAAAGAGGTAGTCAATATACGTAATTTCTCCTGCAGTTGAAGGAAATTCATACTTATCAAACAATCGCATTAAATCACCAAATTGTCCATGAAGATCACCAAATATTTTGACTGGAGCCTTCAACTGTAGGATTGTTAGCTCATGCATGAATATTCGTTCTAGAGTATAGCATAGCTCACCCACTTCATAGGAATCCAAGAAGAATCCCCTATTTACAGGAGGCCTCCAGCTACGAGGCCTAAGCAAAGACGAAATGACCTTTCTATGCAAAGCAATAGGAGACTTTTGTTTTGTAAGAAACCTTTTAGAAGCATGTGCTTGGTCAATATTCCAGGGGTTCATTCTTCTGCCTTAATTCTCAAATTTATCCAAAGAGAGCTGTCGCACTGGACTGCCCAAGCTACCTACTGGTTCTTTAGCAACTACAACTGCTTTGTGATGAAGGCGAACATCCGATTTAACAAGATCATCTAAAATGTTTGCCATCTTGATTTTTGAAATAGACAGAGTGTTGCCATATATATTTTCATTAATAGATTCAGGTGTAGGTTGTCCACTACTGTAATTAAACTTGATATCCCAGTCATTTTCTAGTCCTTCAGGATTGTGGCAATGGTCTCATGCTTTTATTAATTGTTGAAGATCCCGTAGATAATGTCCATGCAACTGTTTCTATGATTAAGGTGAATCCATACTCAAGTATATTTCTGCCCTTTTGCATGAATCTGTACTTAAATGTAGTTTTTCACTGCCATCACCTGCCACCAAGAAGGTATTTATTAACAAAACTATTACACAAAACACCCGTTAAATTAATTAATAACAAGAATTTATAATTTAATTATAAATTCCTCTAATCATCAACTTATTAAGATAAAAAGGTTTAAAACGCTAGGTACAATCACAAAATTATCTGATAAAAATTGTAAAAATGTGGACAAAAATGCAGCTCAACAATAATCTATGCAAAATTCTATTCTTTTTTGAAAACTATGCAATTGCAATCTATGCACAATTTCCTTTTTCTTTTGAAAGAATAAGAATGCACTCAATGCATTTTTCGATGAAATGAGAATCTAATTAATGCATGCTTTTAATGAAAGATAATGCACTCAATGCGATTTTTAGCTTTCAATCATTAAACAATGTAACCTAAGTTCAATGATGGATCTCAAAAAAGACTTTTCAATGCAATGTGATCTAATGCATTTTAACGAAAATAAAACTTTGATATAAAAACTAAATGAATGAAAATTTCCTTAATGGAAGGATGAATGCAAAAGGGATGCAAACAAACACTAAGAATGCAATCATTGTTTTATACAATTTGTAACGAAATTCCTCAAAATGCTACAAGACATATGAGTTCAAGCAAAAGAGGACTTCCAAAGTGTGGGCTCAAAACAAGGCATTCATTCCCCTTTACATGAAGCAATAATAGACAAAAGACTTTTCAACTGAATAATGAGCAATGTAATCTATGCTCACAAGTGAACAAGCTGACCAAATGAACTCGGAAAGACACTTGAAACTTGAACACTCAATCAAACAAAAAGCAAAATTCAATCAACTAGAGATGGCTTACCAAGAAAGGAGACTGACTCAATCAACAGGGTGATGTCCCGCAAAGCATGCAACCAGGAAATTGATGCATAGTCCTAGAAAAAACTAGGATGTAAGGATGCATGTTCAAACAGGAAAAAAAATCAAAAAACAAAACCAACAAGCCAATCAAACCCACTTGAGTGAAGGGGAGAACATGTAAATCATACAGAGAAAAGTACCAAAAGGGCAAGACACACTAGTGAAGGACAGGGAAAAACTTTAATTTTTCACACACTCCAATTACACAACCAGGTGAAACTAGAAAGAACTAAATAACTTACAATCGACAACTAGCGCCAATGGACCATTTGTTAGGTCCCTATATTACTATTATAGTCCCTTATTGTTGTTATTGTAACCCCCTTATTATTATTATTGCACCCCTGTAACCCCCATATTGTTATTATTGTGCCCTTAAATTATTATTGTTAGGCTCCGCTACGATTACATCAGGTCCCACCCGACTCCTATATATAGAAAAGAGGTTTTGTAATTTCTATCATCCAAGAATTGTTCATTCATGTAATGTATTGGAGGTTTCCCCCTCGAAGTGACTTATTTCTAAGGCGTTGATATCTCTTTTCTTCTATTTTTGGAGTTGGTTTCACAACATTTGGTATCAAAGCCTCGGATTCTAGGTTTTGTTGCTCCAAACAAAGCAATGAATTTTCGCTATAACTTTTTTTCTACGAAGGTTCAGAAGCTGAAATTTTTAGAGTGCGAAGCCGAAATCCTGAGGAACATCGTCGCAAAATTTTAGAGCTTGGTTCGCAATATTTCGAAGTTATGATCTGTGGAAGTTAGGTCTTTTTGCAGGCTCTTGAATTTCACTTAAAAAGGTCATCGCAGAATTTTCACTATAACTTTTTTTCTATGAAAGTTCAGAAGCTGAAATTTTTAGAGCGCGACGCTGAAATCCTGAGGAACATCATTGCAAAATTTCAGAGCTTGCTTCGAAATATTTTTGGAGATATGATCTGTGGAAGTTAGGTCTTTTTCAGGCTCCCGAATTTCATCTCAAATAGGTGATTGTGGGAAAAGCTTCATAACTCTCTCTCTGAGCATCGGATTGGAATTCTGTAAAAAGTGAATGGAAGTACACAGACAGTAGCTTCCTGTCTATAAATTTCAGAGCCAAAGGAACAAACAGTGACACGTGGCAAGTCGTAAAAGTTCGCTCTACTGAACTAGTCCATAATTAGGTCATTGTGGGAGATTGGACATAACTTTGCCTTGAAGAATCCAAATCAAGTCAGAACTGTGGCATTTGAAAGAATCTTCAGAGGACTACTACAGGGCTGAATTTTAGATATTGAGGATCTGCAATTATATATATAAGTCAATTTCAATATCGAGCTCCTCAAAAGCAAGTAAAAGGTGTGTAATTTTTTTTCCGAATTGCATAAATCTTGTTTGAAGAATCAAGTTGAATTGATTCCAAGGGCATATTATAGAATAGATATCAGTATTGGATTCTCAAATGGCCCCTAAAAAGAATTCAACACCCATTAATCCTTTAGAAGGCTCTACTATGACTCATGAAGACGAAGAATGGCAACATGACATATCAAAATTACAAGAGGAAGTGCAACAAATTTCACTCTCGCAAAGAGCAACAAAAAATGACATGGAAGTTTTGAAGAAAGGCATGGAAACTAAGATGGATGGTTTGAAGAAAGGCATGGATGGTTTGAAGAATGGCATGGAAGCTAAGATGGATGGCATGGAAGCTGGCATGGAATCTAAGATGGATGACATGGAAGCTAAGATGGAAAACATGAAGAATGATCTAAAAATAGACATGGAAGGTTTGACAAAGTTGATACAAGAAATGTTTCCTAATGGTGAAAAGATAGTAGAGGAAACTCATGATGAGAACAAAATAAATGTTAATCGTGATTTCATAAACTCTAATGTTGGAGGAAAGAACCACCATATTCCAAAAATGGATATGAGGAAGTTTGATGGAAAGGATCCTGTAACATGGATACTACAGATGGAGCAATATTTTGATCTCCACAATGTGCAAAACACACAAAAGGTACGCATTGCAACTTTACATTTAGAACAAAATACATTTGTATGGTATCAATGGCTTTGCTCCCGTAAAAAAATTGTCACTTGGTCAATTTTTACGAGGAAATGATAGCACATTATGAGGATACAAAGAGCAACACCTTCTTTAGCCAATTGATAAATCTCAAACAAAAGGGTTTAGTGGGGCAGCACATTGAGGACTTCCAAAAATTGAATATAAGGGTAACTGATATTCCAGAGGAACACAGGATTGATCTCTTCATAGTTACTTTAAAGGATAACATCCAACATGAAGTTCACATTTTGGAACCTGATTCATTGGAGAAGGCATTCAGGTTGGCACAAAAAATTGAATGTAAAATTATGGCGACAAGGAAGCCTACCACTCACTTCTATAAAGAGGGAAGTGTTGCTACTCCTAGATTTCCACAACCTACAAGGTTGACACCACAACAATTGGAAGAAAAAAGAGCAAACGGGCTTTGCTACAGTTGTGATAGCAAATACACTAAAGGTCATAAGTGTGCTGAGAAGAAATTATTTTACATAGATTGTGAAGAGGAAGAAGAAAATGAACAAGAAGAGGATATACACCAGGAACCAAACCTAGAAGAGGAAGAAATGAATCCGACCATATCGTGTAATGCACTGGCAGGAATTACCACTCCTCAAACTCTCAAGATACAAGGACAAATCAAGAAGAAAAGGTAATAGTGTTGATTGATTCAGGTAGCACCCATAATTTTATTCATTGTAAGGTAGCCAAGGAATTAAATTGTTTCCTATACCCAGCACCAGAATGTCAAGTGATGGTTGCAAATGGAGGAACTATAAGTTGCTCTGGAAAATGCCATAATATCAAGCTAACCATGGGGGAATATGAATTGACTAGTCCAATGCTTTCCATTCCTATGGGAGGTGCTGATGTTGTACTAGGAGTACAATGGTTACAATCTTTGGGGACGATAGCTTTTAATTTTCAAGAACTTTTCTTGAAATTTTTTTCTGAAGGAAAGGAAGTCGAATTACGGGGTATTGAAGGGAAGCCAGGAAGGATAATAAGCTCTAATGTCATGACAAAGCTTCTAAAGAAAGAACAACGAGGCATAATTGCACAATTATGCTCACTAGAAGTTCCGACATCAAAAACATCTATTTCTGCAGATCTCCAACAAGTCTTGGACAATCATTCCAAGGTGTTTGAAACTCCCAAAGGACTCCCACCGATTCGTGATCATGATCATGCTATTCATTTAATTCCAGGACGTGTTCCTCCAAACATCAGGCCTTATAGATATCCTTACTTCCAAAAGAGCGAAATTGAACGTATGATTGCAGAAATGTTAGAGGCGGGTATAATTCAAACTAGTCAAAGTTCTTTCTCTGCTCCTGTAGTATTGGTACACAAGAAGGATGGATCATGGCGAATGTGTCCAGATTATAGGGAGCTCAATAAGCTCATCATTAAAGATAAATTTCCCATTCCTGTGATTGATGAATTATTGGATGAATTACATGGAGCAATTTATTTTACCAAGTTGGATCTTCGTTCAGGATATCATCAAATTAGAATGAAGACTGAAGATATTCCAAAAACAACATTTTGAACTCATGAGGTTCATTATAATTTTTTGGTCATGCCCTTTGGCCTTACCAATACACCTTATACATTTCAAGGGTTGATGAATTCCATTTTCAAACCCTTCCTTAGAAAATTTGTGCTAGTATTTTTTGATGATATACTAATCTATAGCAGGTCTTGGAAGGATCATGTAGAACATGTTGACAGGGTGCTCAAACTATTGCAGGAGAAACAATTATATGCAAAAACATCCAAATGTTTCTTTGGAGTACAAGAGGTGGAATATCTGGGTCATATTGTATCTCACGAGGGTGTTAAAGTAGACCCTAACAAAATTAAAGCCATTAAGGAATGGAAAGTCCACACAACCATAAAGCAGTTGCGAGGATTTCTCGGGTTAACAGGGTATTATCGCAAGTTTGTTAAGAATTATGGGAGAATAGCAGCACCTCTAACAACATTATTGAAGAAAGATGCATTTTCATGGACTCCTGAAGCAACTAAGGCCTTTGAACATCTTAAAGAGGCAATGTACCTAGCACCGGTCTTAGCTACGCCAGACTTCACAAAAACCTTTATTGTGGAATGTGATGCCTCAGGAAATGGAATTGGTGTTGTTTTAATGCAGGAAGGAAGACCCATCGCTTTTGAAAGTCATCCAATCAAAGGAAAGTATTTACAGAAACCTATTTATGAGAAGGAAATGTTAGCAATACTGCATGCACTAAAGAAATGGAGAACTTACCTAATGGGAAGACACTTCAAGGTAAAAATTGATCATGATAGTCTTAAACACTTTTTTGAACAAAGACTATCTTCAGAAGAGCAGCAAAAATGGGTCACAAAGATGTTGGGTTATGACTTTGAAATAATATACAAAAAAGGAAAGCTTAATGTTGTTGCAGATGCACTCTCAAGAAAGAATGAAGAGGTGGAAGCATTGCTTTGTGCCATTTCTATTATCCAACCAGATTGGATAACTCAAGCAAGAGATGAATGGAAGAAGGACAAAGATGTATGGATACTCATTCAAAAGTTGCAGCAAGATCCTAGTACATCTGATACATTTAGTTGGAAAAATGATTCCTTATGGTACAAAGATCGCTTATATCTTTGTAAGAATTCCAACTAAAACAAAAGATTCTTCTGGAATTGCACACTTCTCCTTTAGGAGGACACTCAGGATTTTTAAAAACTTACCACAGGGTGAAGAAAGAATTTTTTTGGGATGGCCTTAAATCTGATATTCAAAAGTTTGTGGCGGAATGTTTGGTTTTCCAGCAGAATAAAGTTGAGACAATTAAGACCCCGGGTCTTCTACAATCTTTATCCATTCCAAGTCAACGTTGGGAGGATATTTCAATGGATTTTATCACAGGTTTACCTAAGTCTGAAGGAAAGAGTGTCATCATGGTGGTAGTTGATAGAATTACCAAGTATGCACACTTTTGTGCATTATATCATCCATTTAAAGCAAGTACAATCACTACTACATTTATGAATACAATTCAAAAGCTACATGGAAACCCAAGTGTTATTGTGAGCGACAGAGATCCCATTTTTACTGGAAATTTTTGGACGGGGTTATTTTCTTGTTTGGGTACTCAATTAGCTCATAGCTCATCTTATCATCCTCAATCCGATGGTCAAACTGAGATAGTAAATAAATGTTTGGAAGGATATCTTCCTTGTTTTGTATCTGATAAACAAACACAATGGGTCAAGTGGTTACCTCTCGCAGAATGGTGGTATAACACTTCCTTCCATACTGCAGCAAAAATGACCCCATTTATGGCACTTTATGGATATCATCCACCATCCATCACATCATCTTTAATAGAAAATTCAAAGGTTCAAGTAGTGGAAGATCACATCGAGCATCAACAAGAAGTTCTCCAACTCTTAAAGGATAACCTAAATTTGGCACAAAATCGAATGAAACAACAGGGAGATCAACATCGCAGCGAGAGAAGTTTTGATGTAAGAGACTAGGTATTTTTACGGCTACAACCATACAAACAAATGTCCCTCAAGCAAGCTAATAAGGATAATAAATTAACGCCAAAATACTATGGCCCTTACAAGGTGTTGCAAAATATTGGTACTATAGCATACAAATTAGAGCTTCCTGCTTCTTCACAAGTGCATCCAGTTTTCCATGTTTCATGCTTAAAGAAGGTTATAGGTGAAAATCTTCTAGTTCAAAAGATATTGCCAGAACTTGATGAGGAAGGAAAAATCATATTGGAACCTGAAGCGGTCACGGAAACAAGAACTCGATAGCTACGAAATTGATCAATTTCAGAGTATCTGATCAAGTGGAAGAACTTACCCACTAAATATTCTACATGGGAGGATGATAATTTTATACAAAAGCACCTAGAGCTACTCAAGCGTTGAGGACAACACTTTTTTGAAGGAGAGGGGCATGTTAGGTCCCTATATTACTAGTATAATCCCTTATTGTTGTTATTGTAACCCCCTTATTGTTATTATTGTACCCCTGTAACCCCCAGATTGTTATTATTGTGCCCTTAAATTATTATTGTTAGGTTGGCTAGGATTACATTGTGGCCCCACTAGGATTACATTGTGGCCCCATGGACTCCTATATATAGAAAGGAGGTTTTGTAATTTTTATCATCCAAGAATTTTTCATTCATGTAATGTATTGGAGGTTGCCCCCTCAAAGTGGCTTATTTCTAAGGCATTGATATCTCTTTTCTTCTATTTTTGGAGTTGGTTTCACAACACACAGACATACACTTGAAAATTGAACACTCAATCAATGAAAAATAAAAAGGCAATCAACTAGAGATGGCTCACCAAGCAAGGATATTGACTCAATCAACAGGGCGATGTCCCGCGAAGCATGCAACCAGGCAATTCATGCACAGTCCTAGAAAAAACTAGGATGTAAGGATGCACATTAGAATAGGAAAAACAAACAAAAAACAAAACCAACAAGCCAATCAAATCCACTTGAGTGAATGGGATAATATGTAAATCATACAAAGAAAAGGTTTGGAAGGGCAAGAAACAGTGGTGAAGGACTTAGGGAAAAACCTTAATTTTTCACACACCTTGAAATTGGTATGACTTTTGTGGGTGAAACTAGCGCAAACTGGCGCGACTTGCTAACTGACAACTTGTGCCAATGGCCCATTGGCGCGACTTGCTAACTGACAACTAGCGCCAATCGACACGATTGTCAGACAAATAAAAGCACCAATGCCTAAAAAAGAAAAAACAAAGAACTTATCCTAACCAAGACCAGACTCACCACTTCAAGCAAAAAATAAAAGATCATAATTGATGAAAAACATAGGAACAAACAGGGAAATGGTCGTTTGACTAAACTCGTCAAATGACGAAGACCTCAAAGAGTGACAAACTCAAAGGATACTCCCCAGCGGAGTTTCCAATTTGTTGTCCAGGTAAATCCTCTTTGCGGACAGAGACGATCCCTCTAGTCCTATGGTGGGTCTAGAAACTACGGGAACATACTAACATCTACCTTCCTAGATTGTAAATGAAATTTAGAGCAAGGAAGATGACCTACCTTGTCCTGATGCTATGTTGTCATCTTTCATTTAAGCTTCTTGATCTATTGCTCTTCTCAAGCTCGATACACGTTGCTGCCAACGTTCGATTACATATACAGACAATCAAGACACAATAACAAGCATAGAATCATGACAAACATAAAACAATTACAACCTATCTAACTGATCAAGGAATGCTAGAAATCTCATTATAAATGTAAACAAGAGTGGAAGATAAACATCATATGCATTTTATTATGATAAATACAAAGGGAGTTTACAACCAAGCCTTGATGTTGAGGCTCTCCTTCGACAGGTCCGTATCAAAGCACATTTGTAACACCATCACACATAAAGGTCCAAGATCTCACTATGTTCCCAACCCAAAAAAATAATTACACTCTGCACTATTCTCCCAAAGCTATAATTGCTTCTCATTTCTATCATCGCTAAGGCTGTAGAGCTAAAGGAGGTCTCCTTATATAGCAATGGAGGAGGAGGTTATGGGCCCTCAAATAATGGGAAAAGAGCTTATCCTTTAGAACAGGTCCTATTTCTTGGGAACAAGAAGTTCAAAGGGGAATTCCTCGGCCATATCCTCAAAAAAAACTTCTAGCTCGTTGCCTCGCGAAGCTTCTAGTCATGGAAGCTTCGCTTCTATTTAAAAAACTTTCCAAAAGAGGATCGACGTGGGTCCAACATTAAGACAGAGTGCCGATCGGCGTGGGTCTCAGTGCAAATATTTGCTATCGGTGGGGGTCAGACACTGAGAGAAAGCACCGACCTTGAAAACAAGGCTTTTTTAGGTATCTTCCAGAAAAGTTGTAAAGGGAGATGATTTGGCAGACAAAATGTGGTTTAGGGGTATGTATTCCATGCTTGGAAAGTACAAAAGGGTCACTGTATGGGTCCTCCGGGATCAAGGAACGGGGAGTACGGGGACGGTGAAAAATTGCTATGTAATAATGTATCCCCCTTATTGTTATTGTTGTACCCCTGTAGCCCCCATATTGTTATTATTGCGCCCTTACATTATTATTGTTAGGTCATCTAGGATTATATTGTGACCCCATGGACTCCTATTAATAGAAATGAGGTTTTTCCATTTGTATCATACAAGAATTGTTCATTTATGTAATGTAAATAAGGTTGCCCCATCGAAGTGGCTGATTTTTAAGGCATTGATCTCTCTTTTCTTCTATTTTTGGAGCTGGTTTCATAACATTTGGTATCAGAGCTTTGGATTTTAGGGTTTCGCTGCTCTAAAAGGTCATCGTGGACTTTTTTCTATAAAAAATTTTCTACAAAGGTTCATAAGCTGAAATTTTTACCACGCGAAGTCGAAATCTGGAGGAACTTCATGTAAAATTTTTAGATCTTGGTTCGCAATATTTTCATAGATATGATTTGTGGAAGTTAGGGTTTTTTTAGGCTCCCGAATTTCATATAAAAGAGGTGACCTTGGGAAAATCGTGATAACCCTCTCTCTGAGCATAAGATTCGAATTCTGTAAAAAGTGGTTGAAATTAAATGGACTATAGTTTCCTGTATATCAATTTCAGAGCCAAATGAGGAAACAGTGACACGTGGCATGCCGTACAAGTTTGCTCTACTGAACTAGTCCATAATTAGGTCATTGTGGGAGATTGGGCATAAATTTGTCTTGAAGCATCCAAATCAAGTCAGACCCATGGCATTCGAAAGATGATTAAGAGGGCTACTACAGGACCGAATTTCAGATATTGAAGATCCAAAATCACAGGGATAATTCATTTTCAATATCGAGCTCCTCAAAAGCAAGAAAAGGTGTGTATTTTGTTTTTCAAATTGCATAAGTCTTGTTTGAAAAATCAATTTGAAGTGATTCCAAGGGCATATTGAAGCATAGATATCCGTATTGGGTTCTATAATGCATCCTAAAAATAATTCCACACCCATTAAGCCCTCATAAAGCTCTACTATGATGCATGAAGAGGAAGAATTGTGGTATTAGATATCAAAATTACGGTACCAAGTGCAACAAATTTCGATCTTACAAAGAGAAATCAAAGATGACATAGATGGTTTAAAAGAAAAAATGGAGGCTAATTTGGATGGTTTGAAGGCTCAAATGAAAGCTAATATGAACGATAAAGTAGTGGAAGATCACATCGAGTCTCAATAATAAGTTCTCCAACTCTCAAAGGATAGCCTAACTTTGGTGCATAATCGAATGAAACAACATGAATATCAACATCGCAGCGAAAGAAGTTCAGAAGCAGTCACAGAAACAAAAACTTGACAACTACCAAATCGATCAATTTCAGAATATCTCAGCAAGTTTAAGAACTTACCTGTTGAAGATTCCACGCGGGAGGATGAGAATTTTATACAGAAGCATCCATAAATAATCAAGCATTGAGGGAAACACTTGTTTGGAGAGGGGCATGTTAGGTCCCTATAATACTAATGTATCCCCTTATTGTTGTTAGTGTATCCCCCTTATTGTTATTTTTGTACCCATGTAGCCCCCATATGTTATTATTGTGCCCTTGCATTATTATTGTTAGGTCGTCTAAGATTATATTGTGACCCCATGGACTCCTATATATAGAAAGGAGGTTTTGTCATTTGTATCATCCAAGAATTTTTCATTTGTGTAATGTAAAGGAGGTTTCCCCCTCGAAGTGGCTGATTTCTAAGGCATTGATCTCTCTTTTCTTCTATTTTTGGAGCTGGTTTCATAATACATATATGATCATAAGCTTCTGAACTTCATTTGAGAATCACCAAGAAGGCTCTATGCCCTCTCAAGATTGTTGCAACAACACTTGTTAGCCCATGCATTCATTAACCATTTGATAAATAATCAATCACAAACGAGATCCATAGGAAGAGCACATCATGGAAAAATGCATATAACCAACATATAACCAGAATAGAAACCAAGAAAATCAACCATAAGCTCGACATAATAACTAGCATAGTGCTCATAGATTACAATAGGAAAATGTCTCATATTAACCTATGAAAATTTCAACCAAGGCATGAACTCTCACGTACCACCTGACCATATATTGGGTTGAACCAATTCTCTCTTTCAATGAATCACCCCCATTCCATATTCTAAGCATGAACATGGGATTAAATGGGTTAAACCAAAATAGAACCAACCAGCGCTTTCAGAGGTCAAACCACCCCAACCCTTAACCACAATGATTTCACCTAAAAGGTCCAAAAATTCACTAATACCAATAATATTGGTCTCTTCCCAAGTTGTCCAGGGCTCTAGGGACTCCTATCTCTACCCACAACCTCTAGGGAACCCAACTTGTTATAGGGCTCCAGAGAACTATCATCTCAACTCACAACCTCCAGGGAACCCAAGTTGTTCCAGAGCTCCTTAGATTCTATCCCAACCCATAGCCACTAAGGAACCTGAGAACCTACCAAAAATCCAGACAAAGAACCCACTACATCATGGTTATCCAAGAAATGGCAAGGCAAGGTTGAAAACAATGTCAATTTAGGCAAATATTCATGCCAATGACAACAAATAACCATGGAACCACATGCATGTACCATGCATCTAAGGACCGACAAGGAAATCACACATGCAACCTGTTACCTGCAATGTATCCCTGTTGCAGTTGTTAATCTAGTCTTGTTTTTCGTTGCCCACAAATTCCCTTGCTTGCTTTCTCTAATTCCAAGTGAATGCTAGAATCCTCCAAGTGTGTAAGAGTGTATGAGAGAATGAACAAGAGTTGAACAAAAAACTTTAAAAAAAATAACAATTATTTCTCTAACGTATGTTTATCATTGATGTTTCTTTTTCCTTCATTTTTTCTCTAATTTCCCATGCATGCATATTTGTGTCTCTTCATCTCCCTTTGATTTTAGTAATTTTGTGGCACATGGTGGTTTAGCTCATGATTTAGTAGTTTTGGTTAAATAACTATGGTTGTATTCCAATCCAGGATAAATGGATTGGTGGATTATGGACACACACACACACACACACACACATATACATATACTTAGAATGAAAGCACGAGAAACCCCAAAGTACTTCCCTGCATTTTGTGGATGGTAAAACAAGTAAATCGTTGGCCCTGATTATGGGATCTCACCCCAAGGGAATCAAAGAGAGTCAAACTCGTAATCAACAACAATTAGTAACAATATCAAAGAAAACGGCTCCAGCACTAGTAACTCAACCTAAAACTGTCGGAGGGATCCAGAGTGTTTGTCCAACCAAGGCTCCAGGACTAGTAACTCAACCCACCAAGGGCTCCAGAGCGTTTTTCCAACTAAGGCTTCCAGGACTAGTAACTCAACCTAAGTTTTTCTTGGGCTTCCAGGGTCTTTTTCCAACCAAGGCTTTGAGGAATAGTAACTCAACCAAAGTTGTTCCAAGGCTTCTAGAGTGTTTGTCCAACCAAGGCTCCAAGAACTAGTAACTCAACCCACAACCATAAGGAACATGAGCACCAATTAGAAAAATTCAAGTGGGAAACCCACAACACCATGTATATCTAGGAAATGGCAAGGCTAGGCAAAACCATTATCAATCCAAGAAATCATCCATGCTAATAACACATCATAACCAAGTAACCACATGCATGCCAAAACTAGCAAGGAAACCATACATGCAACTCGATACCTGCAAAGAAATCCAGTTGTAGCCATTGATCCACCTGTTCCCTTGCGCTTTCCTGCTTTTCCTTTGCCTTCTTTCTCCAAATACAAAGTATGCCACAATGCTCCAAGAAACTTTAATTGTGCTAGAGTAGGAGAGGGAGAGAATAGAATGAGAGTGTCAAAGACTAAACTAACAAAATATAACACTGAAAAAATCCATGAACTGATCCTCATAAGACTTTTTATCATTGAGGACTCTAATTTCTTCATTTTCCTTCATTTTTCCTTCAATTTCTTTCTCATGCAAATTTGTGACCTTTCACCTTCCTTTTCTCCTATTTTCCTTTATTTTCATAAATAAATGCCAATTATTGCCTCTTTTCCTTTTCCAATTTCCTTAGCCATAATAAACCAAATGAACACTCACTAGGATGATTTTCCCACCATCCAGCTTGGAATACTTGTCCCGTGACCTTGGTCTTATATTTTGTTTTATGTGGAAATTCAACCAGGGGTTGTTACAAAACCCTCCCCCTTGTGGGAACACCGTCCTCGGTGTTCAATGACACTTATTAACTAACAACCATTGAAAACAATAACATACTTCTTATGGAGATTTATAACACAACTCATTGTAGTATTTACAATGACCATTGCTGAAACATGACAAACATATCGTTTGCTGGAGCTTTATAACACAAATCATTATGATATTTACAATAAAAACCACATATACTTATGCACATTTTCTTCAACCAACAAATAACCATACTTTCTATGGAGCTTTATAACATAGCTCGATACAATATTTACAATAATATACACATAAGCACATTTTCTCTAACCAACAAATAAAAGGATATGGTGCCCTTATCAATCAACAAGGGAATCCACAGGCTCGCACCTCCACCCTCAAAGTAGTACCAGGAATCACCTCCTTACCAGGAAGTCCAAAATCCATTACCAAACTCAAAACGACATCTAATGTCTAGTGCTACAATCCTGTGCCACTTGTCCTCTCAGTGAGTAGTTACCAACTCATTGTTCCAGGGCACACTCCTAATGTGCAGTTGATTCCATCTGGAAATGCTAATGACCAAAATCAATGTATTCATCGACATTACCTTATCTGCTACACATTCCCTCAGGTAATTCAGTCACCCCCTTTCATGTAGTCACACACCTACCAAGTTTCACGGGCATCCCCTTTTCTGCTACACAATCCCTTGGGTGACCCCTCCCTTGGCAAGGTTTTCTCGCATCGGAAGGTCCAAAAACCAAGGCATATCCCTGCCTTAAAACCATCATGTTGGTTGTAGCATGCTCATGGAAATCGATGGACATTATCGGGTATCAGTGTCCCACAACGGCCCTGCTCCTGAAGTTTTTTACCAACATACTGCTGTCTGTTCCAATTCCTTTTGTTGTTGCTGATAATGCTTGCAGCGAGTTTCAACCACCCAACCCAAGAATTTTCCATGCTTTCCTGTACCAAGCACATAATTTCCATTAGATTCAAAACAAATTGAAATAAATTCAATTCATACCTCATTGGTGTCCCGTTAATAAGGTACACTTGCAATTTTGTTTACTTCCCATCACAACAAGTCAAAATAGTTGTTTGATCAAATCATCATGTATAAATATATCACATCGAGTTAGCTCAAAATGCAACCATCATAATAATAAAAAAAATCACATGTAACCATCATAAACCAGAATCATATATCACATGTAATAATCATGAATCAGAATCAAATATCACATGCATAATAAAAATTGAAATAAATGTTGATACTTATCCTTCAATCGGTCCTTTGCTTATGCCTTTATCTTTTGTCCTTTTCGTACACACATCGTATCGGTTGCCACACCTGTCAAGCACCTAGTACTTCTCTTCTCTTTAGCCACGTACACATACATATCGTGTACATCACAACACATACACCCATACACAATGTAAAACACCACACAATACATGCACATTCACCATGTATACAACACATACACCTACTCCTGGCATACAACACAACACATAAACCTACACTTGGTGTACAACACAACATATACACTTGCACCCATATACAACACAACATAATACATACACCTACACCTGGTGTACAACACAATACATATACGTACATAGAGTAGAACACAACAAATACACATATCACGATACAACAACTACACATTGCTCATAACGCAATACCACATGTGCACAATAAATTGTGTATGACGTGTACACTATTGTACCTTGGCAGACAACCTCTGGCTGAAGGGAGGTCAGTGCCCAAGAAATTTAAATAAAACTGTAATGAACTATTTTTTGTCCCATCTTAAAAACCCCAGAAATTAAATTATCAAAACAATGTTCAAAAGTCTTCTAATGAGTAGAACAATCTTTCAAAGTGGCCTTTTGATGTTGAATATGACTTAAATGGAAATGTTGTGAAGAAAAGGATGATGTAAAGCTTTTTAAACAATAGGTTTTTTAACACATAATCTCTTGTTATTAGATTTAGAAGAAAAATGGAATTATTATGGAGTGATAAACATAAAGGAGGAGCGCATCATTAAGGTTTTATTTTATTAACTCATAGAAATCAAAACTTGAAACTGTAAATATTAAAAGGCCAACAACTTCATTACTCCGTTCTATTGAAGAAAACATTAAATAGAAACAGAAAAGAAATAAATATCATACTCAACAAGTGTTTGGAATCACTCTAAATTATTTATTCATATCACCAAGAAGATTTGAAAATAAAAAGGACTTTCTGCTTCTGAGGTCCAAAATTCAGAACCTGACTTTCTCTTCCAAAATTGCCTTTATACAAAATTACAAAAGGGATAGTTATGAAACTGTCAACTGTCAAAAAATGTCAATTAACTAAACTACTCTTAAAACTATTTGTCTTTTCAAGGATTACATTCTTGATGAAAAATAAAAGCAAATTACATTATTAGATCATTTAAGAAAAACTTTCCTAAAAAGGCTTCTAAAAAGACAGGGGGCATTAAGTCACTGAGTGGGCTAGGACTCTGCTGCAACTGATGTTCTAGCTTCTGCACTTGTCACTTTTGGTGACATTCATTCTTTGCATCTTTTCCAAATATTCGTATTTGCATTCAGACTTTTCATAAATCTAGTATGTTCTAGCCTAAAATTTGTGATTTTGTTGTATGTTGTCTTCTCCATAAACAAGGTTCTCATTAACCACAATAACTGAAAATCTATCTACAAGTTTAAAATGGTTTCTCCCTTCAATACTGTTGTCTTCTCATGTGTGGAACCAATCTTTCTCTTAGCCTCCACCAACATGGTCTCATATGTCTCCTAGGGTAATAAGTTTCCCTATTGATCCCAGCAAGAAGGTAAACTTGCTATGGTTCTCTTATCAAAATCATTGTTGAACTTAATTACAACTCCCTTGACTTCAAACAATTTTGTTTTTGTTGTTTTCCTGCACAAATTATTTAGAATTATTTTATTAATTTCTAGGAAATATTCTGTTATGTCTTCAATCATTAATTCCTTCAGTTCTTGTGATGATCTTGAATTAAGAATTTCAATCATATTTTTGGCAAAGTTGGGATGATGCTGAAGTTTTTGCTTACTAGCAGCAATCAAAATTTTCAGATCCTTCACTATAGTTTTCTCTTCTGCTAATATAGACGAAGACTCCCACATATTTTGCATAGTATGAATGATGTCATACCAGATTATCTCCCTTGCTTGGTAAGGGACATATTTCCCTTCACTTTTTCTTTTAGCTCTTTGATTTATTGAGAGGCCAACTAAAAATCATTTCTATATTTGTTGGAATTTTCTCGAGACATGGTCAAATCCCTTTCAATTACCTTTATTATGTTTAGAGCATCATCATAATTTCTTTGAATTTTCTTCATTTCACTTTCAGAAATATTCAATTCAGTACTGACTCTGGTTATCTTGTCTGTTGGGTCTTCAGAATCTTCTTGCACTATAATAGTACAAACATGAGATTCTATTTTCTGTTGTAAATCATAATTCATTCCTTCAGCTTAACATTTTCCTCATTTCTCTGCAAAATCTCTCTTGTTAGAATCTTTTTCTCTTTCTCTATTTGTGTAACTTCTGGGGCCATGGCATGTTCCACAGAAGGAAACTTTAGCTTTTTTCTGAGAACCCAAATCTCTGTTTCAGTTCCTCGCATCAATTTCTGGACATCACTTCTATCTTTTGGGTTCACACCCACTTTTACAATGATTATCTTCAATTCTTCATTTTATGTATTCAAAGCCCTTGAGTTAGCTTTTTCTAATTTCAACTTATTTACTACTTTCTCCAATAAGGATTCAACTTTGCTAGCAGTAATAAAAGTCTTATTTAAATCAATATAAATCAACTCCCTAGTATGTCTATGCAAGTTGATTTTGTCAGGTAATGGGATCTCTTTAACATCCACTGTTAAGTTGACAGTCTTAAAACCTATTGAAGATGATACAGTTAAGGAAGAGGGATGAGAGAAAGATAATTTGAGTTGGTTTCTCTCAATATTCATAGTAGAAAGTAATATAGTTTGATAATAAACAATTGATTGTGCCTCCAACTGGGATTCCATTCTCTCTTTTACCTTCCCTTCCTTTCTTCTATTTGTGAATACAACTGTTTTTTGGTTGGAACAGAACTCTGAGTGGCCTCTTCTGGAACGTGGGAAGAAGGTGTGCAAATGAATTCCCCCAACTGCAACTTGAAACCCCGTGCTACTAAAAAACCACCCCCATTAGACAATTTAACCCTTTTGGATCCCTTATCTGTATCTTCAACTAGGTCAATGGTCTCCTCACTACCTCTTTTCAATTTTTTCTCACTAGGGTGAGGAGTCTCAACCTCCGTTCCTCCTGATGTAGTAGTTTGTCCTCCATTTGATAATTTTTAAACATTTGGTAGAGACTCGTGAACATAAGGGGCATAAGCATTCTACACTCTCCTATTTGAAATGATATGATGAGGGTCATAGGACCATTTCTCACCCAACTACAACTTCATGCTTTCCAGGATCTTTTGCACTTCTCCCGTGGCCTATTTAGTATTCACAATGAATGGACCAACTGTCCTGAGAAATTTGAACAAATGACCCTTCTTTTCTAGGACAAAATGTATTTGATCTACATTTAAACTTTTCCTGACAAACTCCAAGGAAAAAAGTCTCATTGACACAAATGTAGGGAGTCTGTAAGGGGGAACCTCTACTCCAAATAATATTATTTCTGAATATTATTCAAATAAAATCAATCACCCACCTTTACATCCTTACTGAGCTGAAGAAGAGACTGTGTTTTTGGTAAAATGCATGGTGAAGAAGAATTGTTAATAATTGAATTGTTGGGTATGTGCTATATTCTTTCCATGACTAGTTGCACGCGCGAAGCAGTGGCTAAGAGGCGGGGGGGGGGGTGGGGTGGGCTCAACGTCCCCTTCGTTTGTGTCGAGCACAGCAAGGGGGTCATAGGGGGGTGGTAGCCTGTCCGGGGCAACGACCCGAGAAATGTTTTTTGGACCCTATGGTTTTGTGCATGGGTTTATCACATGGTTTTGGGCATTATGGTTTTATGTCCATGGTATTTTGTAGATCCGATCAAGGGAACTATGGTCATGTTCTAATCCATGTTTAATGGATTGGAGTTTATGAATGCTTTTTCATGTATATATATGTATTGTAAAATTAAAAGGAAAAAAAATGAAAAATCAAGTTGGCAGTTCCAGTTTTGGGATCCAGGGGAAAATCTCTATGTATATTTGTTTTATGTTTTATGCTCTCGCTAATGTTTATTTTAAATTTTAAGAGTTAGTTTGCTGATAATTTTTGTACAGGGTTAAAACCTACATGAATAAGCAATTGATAGAAAAGAATTGGTGAAATACATAATCCCTTCAACATTTGGATTAATTCTTATAACATATATCTAGAAAATCACTAATTGTTTGTTTTTATGAAGATGCATGATATTTAGACCCAGGTGCATAAACCTTTCAACATGAGTATACAAAAAGAGGTATGTGACCAAAGAAGGAAATCTAAAGCATTCAGTGAGGGAAAGATATGTTAACTCTGAGTTGGCCATCCTTTCCCAAAAGGCAGGAATATAAAAAATGATGTTTGGATTCATCATCAAATTAAACATTCCCAAGATAAACTTATCAATAAAAATAGTATCTTATCTTCCCAAAATATTTGCCATGACTTGAAGAATGGGTCTGACCTCCTCAACAAAGGTATCCAGAGGAAAATGGGTGGGCTCCATAGGCAAGTGTTTCCCAGTGAGCATTAGAAAGAAATTAATTGGGCATAACTGGGTGCAGATAAGCTTTGGAAATTCAACAACAAGGTTTCCTTTGAGAAAGAGGTATAAGACTCTGAAGAAGGAAAACATAGGGCTTGCTGGATTAAAATGGAGGAAACTTGGAAGATATTATCTCCCAATTTTTTCATAACAAAACATGTTTGTGGGTACATAGCAGAAACAAGCCAACAGATAAATTCTGGGAAAACATATGTTTGGGAAACCATTGCAGCTAAAATGTCAAACTTGATAGCTGCAACATAAACTAGGGAGTCTGCTTGATTAAGGAGGACATATTGGTGTAATTCAATGAGGTTCAGCGAGAAAATTGGGTCAAAGACATCTATTTCAGTGTCCATCAAAGGAATGTGCGAGGAAGAACCATTTAACATAGCTTTCTTTAAATATTTGACAACTAGGATAGATGAGTTGTTGTGTAAAATACCTGGTCACCGGAGGCTGATGCTGACTGGAGCTCTGAAGTGTATGATTTGAATCCACAGAGGCTGAGCATAGAGAGAACGATGAAATAGAATGGGGAAGGATATTGGGATTTATGGAAAAATAGGGAAAATGGAGGGAAAACATAAATTAATGAGCACATAGAGGTGTACAAATTCCTAACGTGGTGACATGACCAGTCAAAATGACAAGGGTGAAATGGAGGATGAGGTGGAAGGAAGCAATAGTAACATAATGATGATGGGGTGGTGTTGTACCTGTTTCTCGTCCTTGGCTGCAAAAACTACGCAGGAAACCAACTCAACTGGATTTAGGTTCAAGCTAGCCCTTGTACAGGAGGGGGCTCCCTCGGTTGTTACGAGGCTTTGTTTAACGCTGTTAACTGTCACCGAACAACAACCTTTGAAGCATAATGGCCAGATTTATGGTTTTAATTGGGAGTGGTTGGCGATTAACGACAATGCCTATTCATGAATAAATCCATCCTTTACAGATTCCTTTCTCAAAGTGTCAACTTCCAGCCAGACAAAAGAACTTGATTTGTAAAATAATTTGGCAGAAGAATGTATGGAGGTTCCTGATAATTAAGGAGTCAAACATAATTTTTAATAAATCAGGCAGAATTGGATGCGTGTAGAAATATTCTACAACTAAACAAAGCACATCTAGGAGAAGATAGAAATGGAAAACAATAACCAGTTCAAAGAGGAGATAACTTAAACAAAAGTATGATATAATGATCTGTTTAAACAATTATAATTTGCAGGAGTTGAACATGTGTAGAAATAGAATATGAAAACATTAGAAAAACATACAAGAAACACAAATTCTGTCAAAGCCAGAGCTGAAATATTTCAATTAGAATTTCTGGAAAAAGAGTTTTACAAAACTAAAGCGGTCTTGGCTTCAAAAGCCCACCCTCTCTTATTGCAAATAATAAAATATACAACAATCACAATAAACTAGCTGTTGCTAGCTTTTACGAAAATAAAACAAAATCTTAACAATATATTAAAAATAAAATATAATTTATTACAAACTTTCTCAAAATAAAATTAAATAAACTAAATATAAGAAATGATTTGTGAAAGTATTTGGAAATGCAGGAGCTGTCGATGCGAAATGTTCTTTCAATATTGAATTAATCCTTTGAATATGCTGATATTTTGCCTGAAGATATTGATTAAAAACTTTGAATGCTGAATACTCTTCCACTTATGTTCTTCAAGTGTTTTTAGACTTCCTGGAAATGCTAGTTGAATTATTGAACTACTGATCCTCCTCCTTTAAATCTGGAGCTATGGATGTCGTTCTCTGAAGACCTGCCAAATGTCCTTTAAACAAGGCAAGCTATGCCTCCTATCTGCTACCTGCACAACTGCCTTCAGAATCTGGAAATGCATTTTTAGAATTTCCCTCTATGAGAAATAAAAGATATTTCTCGAGATCCTCCCTGACTTTTCAATGACTCATTTTCTTTCTTCACAGCAGGTGCTATTCTTTCCTCAAGAGGTAAATCATTGTCCTTAGCAAGGGATACTTGATTCTGAAAATCTTGTGTATGTAGTTCATCTTTGACTTCATAATACCTTGGGACACTTACAACTCGTTTATGTTTTATAGATTTCTGTTCTGGTTTCACTCTCTTTTTATTGAATGACAATTCTTTAGAGTTTGAAGAGTCTGTGTCACTGACTGCCACCTGTACGATTCCATTTCTAAAATCCACTCACTGGGAATTGGTCCTGGTCGCTCCTATTGTTGGATATTTTGCCGGTCCAACCACCATTCACGAAAACTAAACACTTACCCTTTAAAGAACTAGCAAAATCCCTCCATCCATTCAAAATTTCACATAAATTCTCACGAGTCAGCTAATTGACGCCATTATGAAAAAAACCCATGTCTTGAAATTTTGAATTTCGTCTTTGTTTGCCCACAAAAAAAATGCTAACATACTAAAAATGCTGCGTTTTTGGTTTTTTGGTGAAATCTGACGTTTATGCATATCTAGCTATTCTTCAGCTCGATATTTATCTTAAGGTTGGAGGACACGGTCTCTATTAATTGCCCGAGGAAGCCTGTAATGAAGTAGCTATTCCTCAGAGGTTATCGCTACAGTGATTTGAAATAATTGTACACTGAACCAATTTTGCTACTACAGATGATAGAGAAAAATTGTTTGCAGTTTTCCTATAGTCAACGCCTAGTGCAGTGATTTGAAATAATTGTACACTGAACCAATTTTGCTACTACAGATGATAGAGAAAAATTGTTTGCAGTTTTCCTATAGTCAACGCCTAGTGCTGGTGATCGCCGCACCAAACTCCAACTCCTGCTTATGCGTCTACTTTCATGACAGGCCAATTACAAAATTCACATCAACAACATAAATTGTTTCATATTTATATCAAACTTCGCATATTTAACCTTTGCGTTCAACTTGAAACCATCGGTGGATTTCAGAGGGGGTCCATAACGGTAAGCAGTTATGTAGCTGAGGGGTGCAAACTATTATGGTGGAGACACGTATGCAGTGAAGACGACCATTAAAACATATTTTCAGACACCCCCCCTCTATTTGATGTTGGAAGGCTCGAGGGGGTACGAACTTGATCTATGCCATTGATTTGATTTTGGCAATCTCAGCCATTCGAAAGCTGCCCGATCATTAACCCTTTTAATTCGATTTTAACATAAGCTTTAAAATTTTATTAATTTTATAATTTAATTAAAACTTAAAACAAATATTTTCATAAAAATATACAACTATATATTTGATAAAAATAACATTTTAAATCAAAATTAATATATAAAATGAATAAACCTTACGACAACATAGAAAATAATCTCTTGGCATTTTAGCTTAATGAAAAATTAACAAATTTTCACTGAAAATAAATTTTTTTTGGGTGTGCCAAAATATGTTACAACATCGGCTCCAATGGGGATTGCTTCCTCCTATGGGATGCAGAGAACAAGCATATCAGTTGCCTTTAGCGTTGGGCATGGAGTCATAATGTAAACCTGTTCATCAACCATCATCTACCATAACCAACTCTCTTGGATCAACCCTGTCATTTGAATAGCCTGATAGTGCAGACTGCAACTTGCAACTGTGAAATGAAACCATATGTCAATACTAATCCTGATACTCTTTCATATTGAAAACTGAAAATTGAAATATTCTAGATGAAAATATAAGTTGATCTATCACACCATTAAAAAATGAACATGCTTGATCTACTGCATACTGAAACCTTGAATATCTATTCAATCTCCACACTTCTATCTTAACTAAACTGGAAAACTTTGCACTGTTAGGTGTAATCTGTTTTCCAATGTAACCAAGTGCGGAGTGGACTTATTGTCAAATCACGTTTCCAACAACTGAAAATCTGAAGAATATATACAATATAAACATAAAATCCCATGGAAAACTTATACTCACATGTGTCCTTTAAAAGTTGCTTCCGTTGTAGACATGCAAAATTTCTGATCATGGCTGAGAGGAGAATACATATACTGTTGATTGCAAGTATCAACAAACCTTGCATAGCAGTAAAGGCAGTTGAAATATGAAAAGAGTGGGATCAGTTTCCCAATGGAATCACCATCCAACAAAGTGGAGTCGCCAGGTGAAAATAATGCAACCAATACAAATGTCTACTCCTTGTTCACCAGCAAGAAATAGATCCAAAATTTATCGTGATCCAGGGAAAAATTTCTTAGTTACTCGGATCCTCGGCAACAGTGCCAAATGTTGTACTTGTTTCTCGTAGGCAGTCCTTGGCTGCAAAAACTACACTAGGAAACCAACTCAACCAACTTTAGGTTCAAGCTGGCCCTCGAAGTAGAGGGGGATCCCTTGGTTGTTACGAGGCCTTGTTTAATGTTGTTCATTCTCACCGAACAACAACCTTTGAAGCACAATGACCAGATTCATGGTTTTAATTGGGGGTGGTTGGCTATTAATGATAATTGTGATTTATGAATAAATCCCTCTTTTGCAGAGTCCTTTCTCAAAGTGTCAGCTTCCAGCCTGTTGTGGTAAAATACAACCCCCCCCATTTTTGACTTACGTACTTCAAATAATGGGGACCCTTTCTACAAAATTTTTGGCTAAACACCTTTTAGGATTTTCATTAAGTCAATTATCCTGCATTTTTTTGTCATTTTTTCATCTTCTTCGAAATTTTGTTTTGATTGCTTTATTGAATCTGTTTTTTCATAAGCTTTCCAACGATACTTGTTTCACTTCATTTGGTCAAATGGTTTGTAAATGGCACTCTTTTGAATTTTTGATTATTTTCTCGCTTGGGTTAAAAATGTATAAATGTACTAATATTTCAATTCTCATAGTTAAAATAGTCATTCATTGTAAATATTAAAATTTTAGTTCGTTTTTACTATTTTCACTTTTTTTTTCCCTCCACTCCTCCTCTCTCTCTCTCATGTGGTGTGCATTTTTATATTTTTTGACATATTAATTAAAATAAATTATATTATATAATATTATAATTAGTATTATATTTTAGTTATAATATTTTAATTATAATTTTAATATACCAACTTTAAAAGCTCATAAATGGAGTTTTGCTTGGCCAAATGAGACTAGGATAGCTCATTGGAAAGATAAAATGATGGATATTATTCCTGAAGAGGTCTCATTTCCATATTTGATCATTTATTGAGTCTAAAATTCAGCAAAAGATCAAGCTACGAATTTTTCAACAAAACTAATTTTTTGAGTTTTATTTTTTGCATTTTAATTTTCCACAACTTCTTATGAGTGCATATCCATTCGTCTATGTTATATTTGGCCAATTATATTAGCACAAACATCAAAAGAAAGCTTATATTTCCTTTCAATTATTTATTTAATTAAGTTTTAATTGGATTTATTTTAATTTCTAGATTTAACATTTTGATTTGATTTCTGCATTTTAATTTTGTTTTTGATTTTTTTTGCAGGAAAACAATTGAGGAGATGAGAAGAAGAAGATCTCAATCAATGAGAAGGCTCTAACAATTGAAAAATATGATTTTAAACTAATGAAAATTGATGGAGCAAAACCAATCTTCAAACAAACTTTCCTATGAAGAAATTCTTTTGTAAAAATTATAAATAGCAGATTGCAAATTGTAATAGGGGTTTCTCTCCTCTGCAATTCTGGAATTCTTGATGGCACTATTATCTAGAGGATTTAGAGATGTACGGTGAGAGGAGAGGAATCTCAGATTTGGAGATTATTGAGGTTTTTCTTTTACATTATGAGTTATGTATAATGAACAGAGTCTTACACTACTGTAGCTATGATTTTGAAAGCAGAAGTTCAGACATTGTAAAAGGCTGTTAGAGACTGGAACTGGAGAAATGGAATTAATAAATTGGTATTTATAATACTATTATTTTAAATGCTGGTTTTATTTTATGATAATATGAATGTGTCAATTTACTCGCATACTTGTGCACTTTTGTCAATATGAGTAATTTGCCTCAATTTATGTTATTGTTTGTCTCTACTCTTATGGGCTGAATTCTGATTTATAAGTAGCTATTTACTCAGAAATCTGTCTTATAAAACTGATTTATTGAATAGTGATATGTTGTGAACTATTTCTGGATGTTATTGTTTAATTATTCAAGTTACTGATTAAATGATCAATATCATTTTAAGAACTACTTCCTGAGTGTTGTTGATTGATTATTTCAGTTAAGAAGTCTCTAGATAGAATGTGTTTGGTATTCAAAATATCAGTTAATTGAACTACTTCATTAGCTTGTTATTAATTTAAAACAAACATATTTAAATCTCAATTATTTTAAAACATCTTTCTCTCTGTTGGGATAGATCTATATCTGCCTAATTGAGATAGGATTAAAATAATTTCTTTTTCCTGCATCTTAGAATAATATTGCATTTAGATTAAATTTTACATCCCTAAAAAGTCCTCTTCCCAAAGAGGAAAAACTTTAGATGTGGCTTGGCTAAGCCTAAACTAGCTTAAGGATCACTTTCTTGTCCGATCGACAAGAGAAATGATCTAATGTCTCTTTCTCATTGGTAGATAAAAGTCATATTTTAAACCAATGGAGATTGAGAGAAGGTAACTGGACCTAGTTAAACCAGTTGGAGCCACCATTCCAAACGGAAAAGGAACTGCTTTAAGGTCTGGACTGGGTGGTCATCCCCCATGTTGTTGCAGCGAATTTCGAAGCCTCAACATTTTTGGTGCTAGAAGGAGGACCTCAGACTTGTGTTCCTTTGGAGTCTTTGTATTCTAATATTTATTTTTATTATAATGGCTCATTTAAAACTTCCAATTTGGAGTTGTATTTCTGGATGAACATATTCCAATACTCCACCAAAAATAGTAAGACACTTGTCTCAGGTAAAGTTTAATGGTAAGATGAATACTTCTACATCTAATTATACTTTACAATTCATTCAAGATTTTTCAAATTCTACTTTTGATGATATTAATGAAGATATTTTATGCAGGATTTTTACTCTTACATTTTTGACAAAAGCCAAAAGCTGGTGTCAATTACTTCCAGTTGCCTCAATCCACACTTGAGAACAATTTATTACAATGTTCCTTTGTGAATTTGATGGATATATCTATGAACAAGTATGTGATGATTTTGAAGATCTACGAAGGTTTAAAGGTGAGTCTTTAATTGATTTTACCATAAGATTTAATTTAAATTGTTTAAAATTTAAAATGGAAGATAAACCTTCGAAAAAATAATTATTAGATTGGTTTGAACATATTTTCTCTCTTCTTTCCATTCATAAACCATGTGAAATTATTTCAAGCTTTGATCAATCTCCTTCTAATTTCATTGACATAAGTAAGAATTCTAATATAGAGGTACAAATAAATGATGATGAAATGACCTCTATTTTGTATAATCAATTCCTTCAATTTCTGCACATTTCTTACAGTATTGAGAAAGATCAAGGTGCACCTTCACATGTTAATGAATTTCAATCACAAAGCTTGGAAAATTTCAC
This sequence comes from Pinus albicaulis, assembly GCA_034641835.2. Classification (NCBI taxonomy): domain Eukaryota; kingdom Viridiplantae; phylum Streptophyta; class Pinopsida; order Pinales; family Pinaceae; genus Pinus; species Pinus albicaulis. The sequence continues at coordinate 514,559,778 of CM076573.1, read as the reverse complement.
TAATCAATCGCAAGAAGATATTAGCAACACTCTTGAAGAAAATACCGCTTTAAAAGCTGAAAATAAGTATGAGTTAGAATCAGAAAATTAGATCATAATCCGGCAAGTACCAGCAGTGATTAAAGGTTCCAATAATACGCAATCCGCTATACAAATTTCTGAATTCTTTCATGATGAAAAAATTCCAAATTTAGAACAACAAAGCAACATTCTTCAAGAAAGCAGAAGTAGCTAAGAAAATGATCTTAAATTTGAAAATTGCAATGAAGAAAGTACACCAGAGTGCTCAAATAGAGACATTTTCAAATGCATTATTTCAGATTCATATTTTTCTCTTTATCCTGATATTTTTTCTAAGAATAATTTTTCCGCTTTTCCGGTTAAAAATATTTCAGGAAATAGAAAGGTTGATATAAATGAATTTCCAATTAGTTTTTATCAAGATAGAGAATTAATTAATGATCATTCTTCTGAAATTAATGAACATGAGCTCAATATCCTTCTTATTTTTATACATTGAAAAAGATCAAAGGGAATTCTAATGAATGTCTTGAAGTCATTTATGATAGCTACTTTGACATTGAGGATATTGAGTTATCTTCTTTACAATTGAATCCTCATGATCTAAGTCTAATCACATGTGAAAATGAAGAATAATTGAATTTAGAAATTGTTCCAAATAGTTCACATTTTCAAACAAATAATCATACTTATGATTTCAGCATTCAAGGAACCATCTCAATCTATGATTTATATGATGATCAAGCTCACATTCTTATTCAGAGTCATATCCTTCTCTCTAATTCATAAGTGGGTATCAATAATCATTCTAATTGCATTGTTCTGCCAAATTCTTGTGAAGAGGAAATTACTTTAAGTCACTCTCAATTGTGTTGTAACAAAAATTGTAACACTAGTGTAAACTATGATTCAATTTTGTTATTATTTCAACATTTATTTTTAACTTCAGATTTATTTTATGTTTTTAGTCCTAGATTTTTAGATACTTTGTGCTGGCATATTGAGCAGCTCAATATTGAAAACTCAATTAATGCATTACTTCAATGGAAAAATGAAGTTTCAAATTATAATTGTGGAAATAAAGAGCTATTAAACTTTCAATTTCAAATGATGTTCATTCCTTATCAATCATTTCTTTCTTCTCAAGAGCAGTGCCAAAAAGAGAGTGTATTTTCACAATATGACCAGTAATATAATTCAAATAATAATCTTCTGTTGCATCTAGCGCACTTTCATCTGTTTTTCATTGACTCATTTTAAAAACATTTGAAAATTTTTCTTTCACGGAAGATTGCTAATAATTTAGCACTTAATCATAACACTAACAAAATCACACGGGCCATTGTTTCTGAAAGATCATTTTTACAACCTCACCTGTCATCTTCTCTTTTAAACCTCTCCTACTCAATAATGGAAATCCATCCAGATTTCTATGATCCAATTGAAATTCAGTTGGAAAGTACATTTCAAAAGAAGGTAATGGTGAATAATCTACTAATAATAAAGATACATTCTACTTTTAGATTTAGTTTTTGTAGTTTAATTGTATTTTCATTTTTACTAATGTTTGACATGTACATACATGTAGGAATTAAAATGTTTACATTGTTACATTGGAAATATGACTATACCTAATCATGTTTCCTACATCGAGTTAGAAATAGGAATAGATTAATTTTCTTTTCTGTTTGCATTTATTTCATTATTTTAGATTTTCAATAAAACAAGTAATGAATCCAATTTCTTTTGGGCATCCTATTTCAATTATAGAAAAACAGCTTAGAAAATTTTAGAAGATCTTGAATTATCTGATCATATTTGTCTATCAAGCCTTCAACTTTCTTGTTTTTTCAAATTCATAACATTGATCATACATGAAGAAATTCCAAGAATTTTTTACTACTTGACAATTTCTGATTCAAAAGTAATTATAAGAACTCATTTTTACTACTTTTGTTTTCTGATGTAATTTTAGAAATGATGCAATTTGAAAAAATTCATTACTTAACATTTTAGATTAAAATAAGAGGGTGATATTTAACTTATGCAAATTTTGAGAAATTTTGGGAGAACTTGAAGCTTCAAAGAGGTAAAACTTACAATCAAAATTATTTCAGGTATGTGTTTACAGGTTCATTATCATCTATTGTTTATTTTTCTTTCAAATGTTGTTTCTTATTTCTATTTTGTTTCATGTGCAGATCTTCATTAACTTGATTATGTAGATCTAAGATAACCAAGCAACCAACCCTTGTTTCCAAAATCTGCAACATGTTCACGGAACTATTTATTATTTCATTTGAATTTGAAGAATATCTAAATTTTGCTTAATTTGAAATTTTGATAAGTCTTAATAAATTTTTGGAATAATCATATCAGATCATTTTATTTCACAACTCTCTTTATAAGAAAGTTCTGATAAAATTAATTTCCAAGCAAAAATTTCGACATTTAATTAAATTATTAAAGGGTTATTTATTATAAAGAAAAGTTAAATCACTCACTTTCTTTTTTGAATTGAATACTTTAAAGAAATTATCGACCCCACATATGACTCATTATATATTGCAAATTGCATATCGGAGGCTCTGAAATGAACATACACTAAATATATCGGATCTCCCGATATTCTCATTCCCTCCGATTTTCGATGATCTCTTTGTTTGATATCACATTATCTATATCACAATATTTGATCAGAGGCAACTTGTTACACAACAATTTGTCACCGTCCCTGCAATCCCCATCCCTCACATTGGAGGGCTCATTCCGTGACCTATGAGCAGAGACAAGACTTGAAAATACTTTCATTGCATCCCTCTGAAGACGAGCTTTCATTTCCCTGAAGACATCTCCCTGCAAAAAACCATAAAAATAGCTCTTTTTCCATTGGCGCGGTTCCACAGTTCAGCCCTCGCGCTAAGGGGGCAAATCCTCCAAAGAGGGTGCGCCAATTGGCGCTCTGTCATAGAGCCGCACACGCGCCAACCATATTAAGAGGTGTTTTTAAAAAATAAAAGGTGGAAGTTTCATCCTAACAAATTCCTGGACTGATTTCTATCTTGAGTTGGGAGGTTTGGCTACGGATTTCCATAGAGAGGAAATGGTTTGCCACCTCTCATGGAAGATTCCTTGATGATAGGGCCAATCCCATAATTATAGGGGTCCCAAATCCCCTTCCTCCTTCTATAAAAGCTTGCTCTTCTCCATGGCAAGCTAATCTCCAAGTTCCCAAGAGCTTTCATATCCTTATGCTGCAAGAGCCTTCTTGATTCCCTTAAGGCCAAATCTAAGCAAGGAGACTATTGTCAAGTATCCGGAGAGAGAGGCTTGTCCCATACTTGATAGGCTTTATCGAGACATGTTCTGCTGACGACCCGCCAAAGGAGAATTCGGCGTCGAAGCTTTGGTTGTATTCCTCTTTTGACTCTTTAATGATAAGCGACTATCGGTTATGGTTCCACTCTTGTTATTGATTATGTTCATGAATTATGTCCTCTTCGACTGACATATAGTTGTATATACTAGATTTATGCTTGCGTTTGTGTTGTTTCTTGCATGTGCAGGTGTCCGACCACGGAGATCGTGCGGATTGTGATCTGCCAGGGCAAAGGAACGGGAGCACCACCTATTCTACAAACAACAGCGTTGGATTCTAGGTAAGCCTTCCTCGCAAGTCGGTTTATTTACGATTAGGAACCTGCACTGTAGCATGTTTGATTGTTGCTAGATCCGATCTGGGCTAGTAGGGATCGCCTCTGTCCACAGAGGGGATTTACCTCCTCAACAATTTGGCGATTCCACTGGGGATTTCAGCTTGTTGTTTGATTTGTAAGCTATAGATGGAGCCTGAAGCATAGCCAGATAGCCTTCGAAATGCTTTTGCTCTGCATTAGCGGAGTAGATCAACGCTGCTTCAGTGAATCTCTGGTTTGGTTTACGGACTGAACAACTTGGAGTATTGTCTTCTCTTTTTGGTCAAATTCTTGGTCTTGCTTGCTTGGTCAGCTCTTTGGACTAGTTTTTCCCTGTTTGTTTGGCTTTGTTTTAGCCTTGTCATCACTTGTCTGTGTCTGAGATTACTTGTTTTTCATTTTTCCATAGTGAACTCGGCTGGCACGCTTTTCAACGTTACAGTCGCGCCCATTGGCGCAGGTTGCCTGTGTATCGCCCGCGCCATTGCCTTTCTGGCGCTAATTTCAAGCTCACAGTCGCGCCAATCCTGTGAGCTATTAGGGTTTGCTATGTTTCATGCTTTCTGGGACTGACTTGTGATTTTGATCTTGTTTTTTCGGCTGTTTGAGTGCACTGGAGTCTAGTTTGACTGATTGTAACCTCCATCCTTTGGTTGTTTGCCTATTTCTTTCGATTTTGCATTCAAGACCTAGGGCATCTAGGTGCTTTTGTGAGTCGAGCCTCCCTTGGGAGTTTTTGGTTTTCGTTCATTCAGTCGACTTTGGAATTGCTTCCTTGCATTCGCTTGACATCTGTCTATCATTTCATTGCGTTTTTTGAGTGACTGATTTCGTTTTCATTCGAATTTCGCTTTGCTTCATTTTGAGCCTAGATTACACGGCTCATTGGTGTTTTTGGGACTTTTCTTGGTTTTGAGAGACTTTTGGTCGATTTGAGATCTGATTGTTTGTGCCATTGAGTGAAATTTGCTTCTTTTACTCTCTTAATATCATTTCTCGAATTGCTTGTCATTCGTTTTTTGGTTTGTTTAGTTCTTCTAGCTATCAAACATTGAAAATAAAAAAAATCTCTTTTGCTTTTGATTGATTAGTGCAAATTAAAATCTTTTCAGTAATTAGTGAATTTGAAAGAAAAGTTTTTGATTTCATTAGTTGCATTAGAGATATCACTGATTGTCTTCCGATCATTTTGTTTATGTAAAAATCCCTCAACTCTTCTGTAGCTAGCTTTCATCAAACGAAATGGTATACTGTGGCATATAGTTTTGCATTTAGGAGATTTTTGAGACAACACATTCGTTAGGGCCTGAAAACTAAAACGTAATCGAAGATAAAATTTAAATTTACTCAATTTACACTAAGGTGGCATTGAAATCTAACGAAACACATTTAGAGGTCTAGGCTAGAGACGTGTTCCGGCGTCTTTAAACCTAGTAGCTATCGTTCGCCTCTTGGCTTTAGACAGCACTAGTACGGACTTGTGCTCCCCGTATCATCGCGTATATAAAGGGAGACCCCACTAGGTTTCAATCCTTTATCCATAGGAAGCTGAGTCTGCCGCCATATACCCGTGATACACCAAACACAGCATTCGGGGAGATTGCTTGCACGTACAGAAAGTCCTTGGTTGATTTCTCTTTCATTATTAAAACCAAGGTGTATATTGCAGTTCCCGGTTATTTGGTACACCCTTTTGCCTAGTATTCCTGAGTAGTCATTTTGATCCTATCTGACTCCCTAAAATTGAAAGGATCACCAAGCGCTTGTCCTTTCACGCTTGTGTCAAATCTGAAAGAGATAGAGTCACCTTTTCGATCGTTTCTCGACTCTTAAAACATGAAACGGTGAAGTTTCCTATTTTTCAATGTGGTAAAAAATTAATCACCCACGATCACACGCCTTGTTAGCTATTGCTTGTTGGCCGTTTGATTGTGTGTCTTGACTCTTTTTCAGCCCGTGTGTGTGTTTGATCTTTTTCTCTTGTCGTTACTACCACAGTGGCGGAACCCTCGGTTTCGTCTACTGGTAGTCCTTATATGGACGATTCATCGGAGGTTTCCCAATCCTCTGCTGAACCACAGCAGCCCATTGTTTCTGAGTTTCCTGACGGGGGATCGATTCTTTCTGAGCAACCCTTTGGGGGACCAGTTGAGTTCAATTGGCCCTTTTTTGACCCTGTGTCGGAATAGAGATTAGGAGCTGATTTCCTTTCTCTTACATCGGGTTTGCCTTTTATAGCTGCTATCTTTCCTCCTAGTCCTCGCTGTCTCTTGCAAGATCTAGCGACAGGCTCAAACATGAGTGATTCTGGTGAGGAAATCCCAACGTCTGGTGAAGACTATTAGCTCTTCCCATGAAGATTATTTTCGGGAGACAACTCTGAAACAGCTGTCATGTCAACGTCCAGTCCCTCATTACCACTGAGGTACAGGTCCTTGGGTCAGATCATTTCCGCCACTGCCTCTATGGGAGTGTCAGCTCCTTCTCCGAGGCCAGCTGCTCCTTCACCGGGGGTGTCTCCTCAGACGCCCGTTACTTCTGTACCCGTTCGACCCACTGTCTGTGTGACCGCCTCTACACCCGTTGTCACAGCACCCTCCGCAAGGGCTATGCCGACTCCTGAAGACATTTATTTAGCCACTGCTATACCGGAGAACATCTATCCGGAGGAGTATCGGTTGTCCCTACAACAGCCGAACCCCGAGGTTGGACCATCCTCCCAAGATCCCAACCGCTCTTATTTTTCGCACTATGCACAGGATGGTACACCCGTGTATGCTTTTCCAGATCAGTACGATGAACAAGGGGACATTTTATGTCTACCCGCTCCTAAGGCTTACCTCTATGCTCAAGGTTTACCTTATAACCAGGCTTATAACCCGCAAGGGAACACTTTCCAAGGCCAACCTTCGGGCCAACCTGGCTATCCTTATGACCCACAGGGGCAGCCCATGCAAGGCTATCCTGCGGGCCAACAAGGGCCATCGTACGGTCTGCAAGGATAGTATTACAACCCTTCCGGTCAACCTGTGCAGCCTCAGCCGGGGTACCAACCGGGACCGGTCTATGGTCCTGGGGGGAAAATCCAGCCTTCTCAGCCTATGCACCGCAGTATCTTGTTGTTTCCAACGTTGCATATCAGTCGGGACCATCCTATGGTCCTGCTTCAGGTCAAACCGGTTACCAGCAACCACCTGGCCCTATTCCCCCACCAGGCCAACCGGCCCATCCGGTACAACCTGGTGTTCCGCCTCCAGGCCAACTGGTCCATCCAGTACAACCTGGGGCTCCTTTACAGCCAGGTCAGCCTGCGCAGCCGGCACAACCTGTCTATCCGGGTCAACCTGTTCACTCAGGGCAGCCCGTCCAGCTGGGTCAACCTGTTCACTCAGGGCAGCCCGCTCATTCCATTAACCCTGCCCAACAACCGATTTATTCGATGCCGCAGCCAAATCAACAGCTGCGCCCTAGTTATCAGGCTTCGCAGGGTTCCACTTATCGACAACCGACTCATCCTCAGGGCGCTTATTATCCTCATGGTCAATCTCAGCCAAATTATAACCAGCCTCGAGGTTCTCAGTATTATCCTCATCCACCCGGTTCTACCTATACTCAGCAGCCAAATCCAAATGCTGCTTACACTGGGTCGACACATAATCAGGGTCCGCACTCTGGTTATCAAGCCCCACACACTGGTTACCAGCAGCCAAATCAGTCTGGTTATACGACCTACACCCCCTACGGTCAAAATCCTACGGGACAGAACCCATGGGGGCAAGGATATTCCCAACCAGCGTGGAGTATAGGTATCGGTCCTCATCCCGGGCCTAACATGCTGGTCAATCCGCCATTGCCGTTCCTGGCCACCCTGGAGTTGCCGGATGTTTCAAAACTGACCAATGATCCGATTTTGCATAATCCTTATTGGCCTCCGGTTCCTACCAAGATACCAGGTGATTGCCCCAAGTTTGAGGGTAAAGCTGGGGAGGACCCCCAAGCGCATGTGATGACATATCATCTTTGGTGTTCGTCCAACTCTTGGGTCGATGATTCAATTCGTCTGCGCCTCTTCCAGCGCACTTTGACTGGAGCTGCTGCTAAGTGGTATATAGAGTTATCCCATGGCATCTTCCAAGATTTCAATTCCTTAGCCATGGATTTTCTCACGCACTTTCAGTTACCAGTTCGTTATGAAGCCGGGACGCACCTCCTGACTTCTTTGAAGCAGGATAAAGCCACTCACATTTCTGATCACATTCATGAGTGGCGGCACCATCGTAGACTGATCAAGTTTCACGTACCTGATCAGATACTAACTCACTGGTTCACCACCTCCTTCGTGAACAAAATCACCCAAGATATTGCGATGGGAGCATGTGTGACGAAAGAACAAGCCATTGCGCGTGCCCAATATCTGGATCTTGTATATTCTCATTTCGGCACGCTTTATGATATCTTTCCTGATGCCCCACGCTCCGGAACCTCTAAGGCTCCAACTACCCTTGCAGTGGATGGTGTCATTGGTTCCGTGTCTCAGAATTCGAAGAAATCTTCGAATGGGAAGAAGAAGTCTAATTCTTCCAACAATACTCCTGCTCATCCTGCCCCGTCAGATTCTGGCAAAGCCGCAGAGGTTAACGCCGTTCAGGCCAATCCTGCGGAGAAAACCTCCAAAGGGAAAAAGGGTGGGCAGCAATCCAAATCGAAGCACCTCAAAGCTGCAATCCAAATCTCGGGACTGAGGGATGGTTCATAATGTAAACTAAGTAATTTCATTTCTCATAGTATGATGACCATTTATAATTTGATTGTCCACATTTGGTCCGAGGTTAACAACTTCAGGCACTTTAAAGGGACTCCGGCAGTTCTTAAAGAACCATTCCCATCTCAACAAACCCAGATGGTTGAACAGCCGTCACCATCTGCACCATTTGGGTCCCAAGTATTTATGATGAATGGTACGGCACCCATTTCTATTGCTACGCGTTCGAAGGATTACAACGAATCACGATAGGCACCGGGGAAGGCAGTTGCGGATGGACCACCTCCCCCACCTGTCTTCGGTTCATTGGAAATCGAGAAGCCTACTCCTGAACCTGTTGTAAAGCCACCTTCTAAAGATGTTTTACGAAGATCTTCTTATAATCCGAATGCCCGTGCCGCTCAGCACTACAGTATTGTTGAGGATTTGGCACAGGTGCCTTCTGCTATTTCTGCACTAGAAGTTCTTCAAATTTGTCCTTCGCAACAGAAGGCTTTATTGTCTGCAATCAGTGGCATTGATCCCGCCGATTCGAGTCTTCTCACCTTCGATTTAGAGAATTTCACCCCCCGACTTCCACATCAGATTGATCTTGTTATTCAAGTCGGGATCAACAGTCTTAACATCCATAGGGTCGTTGTGGATGAAGGTGCCTCTACCTGTGTCATGTCGTCCGCTTGCTGGAAGGCCATTGGCTCTCCGGCGCTTTCATCGTCTTCTAATGCCCTAGAGGCATTCGATGGTCGGGAATCCAAACCCCTGGGTGTTCTCGAGAGTTTAGCGATCACTTTGTGGGAAAAATCACAACGAGCAGAAGTAGCATCACGCTGTGCTCAACTACAATATACTTCTTGGCCGCAATCGACCCATGCCATGCTAAGGGTGTCGTCCACCTGCCTTTTCTGACTTTTAAGTTCCCCACTTAGGGAAAAAATCGTCACAAGAGACTTTCCGCTGTCCTTTCACCCCACCTCCCAGGAACAACGCACTGATACGTGGATCAAATCCCAAATCCCTTCACGTATAGGACCCGGTCTCTCTCAAAGGACCCCGTCCATGTGGGTATTTTTCCAGCTGCCACCACTCCACACTGCTTAAGTTAACATGATTTCAAAGTCCGATGACCCGATCATCCCTACGCCCGATGTGTTTGAGGAGTTTGAGAATCACGTTCCTGACTCCAGAGAGACTGCCATCGGAAATTGTTAAGCCGTATCCGATCTCGCTCCTCAGCATGCTCCTTTGAGCATGGCTTTAGATGTCTACTCTCAATCCCCCTGGCTCGGTCAGGCCGATTTGCCTGATCCTCTCAAAGAGATTTTTCCTTTTGATGAATCCATTGTTGAAACAATGTCTCTGGAGGAGCTGCCTTGGAGTGATGGACATCATCGTTCCTCCTTTATGCCCTGCTTGGGGGCAATGTCAGATTGTCTAGAGCGTTTTGCATCTCAGGTTCCTACTCCTCCTCTCCAAACGCCCATTTTGACGCACGAGGTTCTTTCGGAAGGAAACCTGAGTAATATCACTCAAACCATCCCAATCAACATCTCCGTTAAACGGGGGATTGTTGAGAACATACACATGGGAGTGACTTGTTCTCCTGATGAGATACAAGTCTATACTAATCTTTTTAAATAATTCAGAGATGTGTTCGCCTGGTCCTACGAGGAGATGCCTGGGATTGATCCCAATATTGTAGTGCATGAGATTCCAACCTACCTCAAAGTGGAACCTGCGTGCGCCAATGGAAGTACGCCTCTATGCATCCGCAGTCGTCGTAATTGCTGCGAAGTTGAAAAACTTCGAACGCGGCTTTATTTATCCCATCCCCTCACTGCACGGGTTTCCAACATTGTCCCCGCGATAAAAGAGGGTACTATTAGGGTCTGTGTTGATTACCGCGATATTAATCGCGCCTGTCCGAAGGATAACTATCCCACTCCGTTCATAGACCAGATCATCGACGAATGTGCTAGAAGTGAGATATATTCCTTGATGGACGGTTTTTCGGGGTATAATCAGATCAACATTCTACCTGCTGATCAACACAAGACTACATTCATCTGTCCATGGGGTACTTTCGCGTATAAAAAGCTCCCGTTCGGCTTGAAGAACGCTGGAGCCACTTTTCAGCATGCGATGTCTTACGCTTTCCATGACATTCGCCATATCTATCAGCCTTATCTGGACGACTTGCCAGCTCATTCAGCTAGGTGAGAGGACCACCCTGAACACCTCCGCCAGATTCTCCTTCGCTGTAGATGCTACAATATTAGGCTTAATCCTCATAAATGCGTCTTTTGCGTGGATTCTGGCCGTTTTTTGGGATTCATAGTCTCCAAAGACGGAATTCGCCTTGACCCTTTAAAAGTTGAGGCCATCATCAATCTCCCATCACCTTCTTCGTTATATCAGTTGCAGAGTCTGCAAGGAAAAGAAAACTTCCTTCGACGCTTTATCCCGAACTACGCGGAGGTGGCTAAAGGATTCACTCACCTATTAAAGCAGAACGTTCTTTTCCATTAAATCAAATTGTTTTAAGAATCCCGTGAGGTTGGCACGTACAGCATGTCTGCTAAGCTGTTCTCTGAGACACTCGATTTCACTTTATATCTCGCCGCCGCGTTTAGCACCATTGCTATGGTTCTGGTGCAGGATGATGATGACGGTAATGAACATGTTGTTTATTATCTATCGCGAAACCTTCTCGATACAGAAACGCGTTATGCTCACGTCGAGAAGTTGGCGTTAGCAGCAATACACGTTGTGCAGCGTTTTCTCCATTACATCATGTTGCGTACGATAACAGTGGTTTCGGATTGCGACCCCATGACATATATTCTCTCTAGACAATTGCTGGGGGGAAAATACTCCAAATGGATCGTTATCCTACAGGAGTTTCACTTAGAGTTCACCACTGCTAAGTCAACCAAATCACTTGTTTTCGCGGATCTTATATGCTCAGTCCCGACAGACTCCACTCCTTCACACTCCGAGGATCATATCTCGGACAACACTCTTTTCCTCATCAGTACTCGCGACCCTTTCTATGGCAACATAATTGTGTATCTTCATACCTCCACATTTCGGTCTGAGTTGACTAAAGATGCCCGACGTCGAATTCGGCATCAGTCTCAACCCTACCGCATTGTAGGAGATACTTTATACCGTGTTGGAGTAGATTCGGTGCTCCGTCGGTGCCTAACCTTGGAAGAGGCTGAAAGGGTCCTAAATGACTGCCACAGTGGCGCCTATGGTGGACATATGTCCGGATATGCTACTGCCCAGAAAATTCCGCGAGCAGGTTATTTATGGCCGTCAATATTCAAAGACTGTATCGTTGCAGTCTGTAAATGTCACACGTGCCAGGCGTTTCAGCGCAACATGCGCGCGCCACCTCTCCCTTTGCATCCTGTTATTACCGTCGGCCCTTTTGCGAAATGGGGCGTGGATTTTATGACGTGTAACCCTCACTCGTCCGGGGGGCATGCGTATATCATTGTCGCTGTCGACTACTTCACCAAGTGGGTCGAAGCGATGCCTACACTAGCTGCCGACGGTAAGACAGCTGCCCAATTCATATTCAACCATATCATTGCACGTTTAGAGGTCCCGCAAGCCATCGTTACTGACCACGGTACTCATTTCCGAGATTATATGATGGCCGAGCTGACTTCAAAGTTGGGCTTACGCCACGATAGCTCAACGCCAACTTACCATCAGGCAAATGGCCAGGTTAAAGCAGTGAACAAGGTTCTGGTCACTATGCTTCAACGAACAGTTGGTATCCACAAATCCAATTGGCACCTCCAACTGTTCTCAGCTCTATGGGAATACCGGACGTCTGCAAAGAGTGCAACTGGATTCACACCATTTCAATTGGTGTATGGTCTGGAAGCAAATCTTCCGGTTGAATGCGAGATTCCTTCGTTGAAATTAGCTGTGGAACTTCTACCCGACACTTCTACCGAGGAAGAGCGTCTTTTGTATCTGGAACGGTTAGATGAAAACCGCCGCTTAGCTGCTTTAGTGATTGAGGCACAAAAGAAGCGGGTCAAAGCTCACTTCGATCAATCGGTTTCTCCTCGTTCCTTTGTTGAAGGGGACCTCGTCCTACTGTACGATCAAGCACATGACAAGCTTGGGGCTGGTAAGTTCCAACCTATGTGGCATGGGCCCTATATAGTAAAACGCGTTTTGAAGAATGGGGCTTATGAACTTATAGATTATGAAGGAGTTCTGCTGGCGCAGCCCAGAAATGGGCTGTACCTGAAGAAATACTACGCTTAAAGTCATTTTTGGTGTGGTGTGTGTACATAAGTGTGTGTTTTTCATTTGTGTGCATGTGTGGTGTGGTGTGCGATGTAAAACATCTTTCTGCTGACTGTTCCCTCCTTACTACATTTCCATTCATCCTTGTTGGAGCCTGCTGGATGGTGCTCTCCCGCAGCGACTGTGAATCCGCTTTCGGCGGCCTGGGTAATCTATGATCTTGCTGGTGAGTTGGTCAACTTGCAAGGTGTGTGTCTGGGATGTACTACAAATAACATCACGGAATATAGTGCTGTATTAGAATTATTAACTGAGGCTGTAAACCTTGGTATCCGTGAATTGCTTGTGTATCTAGACTCACAACTTGTAGTATTACAACTGAACGGTCATTATTTAGTCAGAAACCCATCCATTTTATGTCTGTATCTACGTATTCGTTTACTGGAAAGAAATTTTGACTATATTACATATCAACATATACCCAGGAATATGAATACATTAACAGATACAGTAGCTAATTTGGTGTTAGATAGACATTTGCGCAATTTGTAAAACAACATCACATGAAAAGAAAGATCCATCCAGAAACAGATATGTATATATATAGATATCGAAATGTTTACATAGTGTGTGTCGCATAGAATCAAAAAATATATATTTTCATCTTAATACATCCGGAGATGACATGTCTCTCAAAAAATATGCATGATAAAGGCCCTATGAGTCTAATCCGCATGGTGCTCATGATAACAAGTGACTGCACACACTAAGCGTCTCAGAATTTGGTGGAGGCGATTAGGCACCCCCACCGTATGTCTCTGGTACGCCATCGGTACATCTGCCAGCTGGGCGTAGTTTGAGATCCCTCAGGCGATACCCTCAAGATTCTGGATCAAATCCCCCCCTCTGCACCCTTTGCCTAAGGATCAAGTGCGGGGAGAGTCCTCCGCGCGATAGGAGACATACTGGCTGGTCTCTCTGGGCCCATGTCTGCATTCATATTAAATGTGTCAGGATGGACATGTATTAACAAAAAAAATCATAAAACATAAAAATCAAAAAGAGAAGAGGGCATACCCAACTCCTAATCCCAATCATCTCCCTCCGGCAGTGGGTGATCTGGGTCTCCAGTGAAATTGGTTCCTGCATATGGCCAGTCTTCCACTTCGATCAACTGACGCCGCAACCACCCAAAAAACTCCGGCCTCCAGGACATCTGTTGGCCTCCTCCAGCTCTGGGCATCAGTGCTGCCCAATGAGCCATTCTTGGCTCTCATGGAATCGGCTCAGCTACTATGGCCCCTTGGCCCTGGAATATTGTTAATCGTTCTAGAATGAACGTTACCAGGATGGAACCGTAGCCAAATTGTTTCAGTTTGGCCTGCTTGCACTTCATGAGCTGTCTCTTGATATTTATTGTCACAGCTGTAGCCCAGTCGAACAATAGGGGACTCATGCACTCTGAGGCCAGTAAGAGTTGGGCCTTTGTTGCCTCGTGCGGTGCCTGTGATCCCGCAGCCCGCGTGATGGTGTGAAGCACTACTCTGAGTGCTAGATCAAGAATAGTATGGATGTCCAACTTTCCACTTCCTGATCCCAGTCGTGCCCCTCAACACACTCGTGCCATCACTTGCTCCATCTTCTCACCATATGGTCTGCTCCCTGTCAATATGGGCACCGGGCCTCTGCGCGATAATCCGGTTATGAAGTATATTTCAGATACCTCCAATTCTAATACGTGGTCCCGTAACTTGAACACTTGTTCCTGTTCGTCCCATATGCTGATCAGGTACTGTAGGAGCTTAGGCTGAGCTCGTAAACAAGGTGTCAGGAAGAACTTTTTTATCCCATATTTCTTGAGGGCATTGATGCAAGTTTCATTCTTCATGGCTTGTTCATCCTCTTCACCGTGCTCCCTCTCTTTCCACTCAATGACCATTTTGATTGGTTGCCTGCATTGACATGGTCAAAATACTTCAATTAGACCTCTGCTATCCTTGAAAATTCATGCAATTCATTCATTATGTGGAAATTTCAAGTGGAAAATTGTATTGCGCCTCTGGCGCGACTGTTTTCCCAACAGTCGCGCCAGTTGGCGGTGGTCCTTTGGAAATAAAATTCCATTGGTGCGGGTCCATGCCGGATACCCGCGCCAATGGGCGGAGCCCTAAAAATTCAAAAATTCCTCACAAGAAGTCTAATATACAATAAAAATCTATGAAAAATGGATTGAAATGGAGTACAAAGAAGCGCCTCTTACCTGGAACTGACGGGAATCTGAATGGTAGCCCGGATCTATTGCATCGTCGTCGAAGGTCGCACACAATTAACCACCATCGCTTCTTCGGGGAGCATAAAAGTGAGTAATTCTTATTTTTACTCATTTGACATATTTATAACTTTTTAAATCAAAATAATATTTTAATATTGTTTTAAGATATTTGTACAAAATGGTTTTACACTTATGAAGAATGTGTCTTTACGCAACTCAGACTGTGAACGAAAGGTATTTTATACTTTTTCGGACTCGGTAAATACACGAAAAAGTCACTATGGAGTCATCTTTCACTTCTTTCCGACTCTCTAAACATGAAAAGATTGCCGAGGCCCTTGTCGTTTCGATCTTGTTAAAGTGGACAATTTAACTGCACATCTACCCAGATACTATACCCCTTTTTCTTTACCGGGATGGATGATCATTAAACACACCAGCCTCACGCGGACTCAGAGGTTTTCTCATATATTGTTTTCTACCTTTTCGGGTCCGAGGAACTATCTACGAAAAGGGACCGCTGGAGTTTACTTTTCTGCTGTCTTTTCAAACTCTCTAAATGTGAAAAGACGTTGAGTTCTCCCTTTTTCAGACTCGTTAAACCCTAATGACATTGGATTTAGTCGTGATGACGGTATTCGAGTCACTCCTTCCTAGGGCTTGTTAAATGTACTAGGATGGATTCGTCCGAAGGACGAATTTATATGACAAGCATATGGTATCCTCTTCAAGCTTGTGTAAAAATAAAGAGGTACTCACCGAAATGGTGGGGAAAATGGAACT